>QRFJ01002061.1:60047-74084 GCA_006176705.1 Cocos nucifera | reverse complement strand
TCTAGAAGCCCATGGCCATGGCAGAGTGATATAATAGAAAGAGTTTCTATTTAGATTTTCATAACGGACTTGAATCGAATGATTATATCATATGACAGAAACTAGGGTTTGACGAGTTCACCTAAACCCTAATCTGATCGGAGCTCAAGATAGAAGAACTTAATCAGATAGGTAGCTGCACCAAAAGATCACATTCAGCTCTGATGGGTTGCCACCATATACTGCTAGATGTCACTGATGGATTTTGGAAGTAATTAGAATGATTTAGATGATCGATCATTCCAGCTATTCGAATCATAAGAGTTCTGATCCATCAAAAAGAGTTTCGATGATGTCAATGATAGAGATCATGACATATCCCATTATCATACAGAATTGAACCTAACTGGATCACACAAATAAGGGTTTGAATCTAGTGATCATCAATTGAACTAATTCAGTTCAATTAATCTGAATGAGATTCAATTAGGTTCAAAAAAATCGTGCTAGCACTAGATTGAACCTAACGTTCTTCTTTTACTATCATAAAAAGTTGTCCTAATTGAGCCAACGGAGTTTGTGCTTGATCAGAGGCCTTCACTTGGTCTGACTGGAGCCTGTCCAGATTAGAAAAGAGTTGTCTTATTTCGTAAGATAATACCTACCATTTTTTGTCACCTACCATTTTTCGTCCTTTGACTTTGGTCAAAAGTTGACTTTTGATTGGTCAAACATTGACCATTGATACTTTGACTTCTGTCCACGTGTCACGCACCTTTTGGAGAGCTGGTGGGGGCTTGTCCCCCTACTAGAAGCTGGCAAGGAGGAGGGCGCATGCCGGTTGTCCCTCTACTAGAAGCTAGCAAAGAGGAGGGCGCACGCCAAGGATGGCGTGCGCCCAAGTTTGAGGTGCGCAGGAGTCCCTGTTGGACAGGGACTCCATCTTCTTTTCGGATTTCGATTAGACTTCTCCTAAGAACCAACTTTGACTGGTCTTAGGTGCCATCTAAGGATGAATCCAAGGGACTCTATTCCCACCAATCAGATTTAGATCTGATTTCACAAAGGGTTGTGGTTGGTTGGGATGAAGAGGAGTTGGATCATGCATAGTTTATAAATAAGACCCTGCACCCAACCCAAAAGTGAACACAATTCTCCATGCTGCAAGGCTGCCTCTCTCCTCCTCCACACCAAGACCATCTTCTCCCTCTCCTCTCCATGTGCAAAGTAGTTTGGGATCCAGTTGGTGCGATCCAAGCGAGAGAAAGGCGACAGAAAGCTAGAAGGCTGCGCTGCTGTAATGGACAACTGCTGATCTTCGAAAGCCATTTTGGGATCTTCCAAATCAAATTCAGATCTAATTTTTGGAGACATGATAGAAAAGAAGAAGATCTTCAGATCTAGCCCAAGTGGATACCGATAGAGGCCAGGCACTTGCGTGGCTAGATCTAGAACCTTCCACTGCTTACAGGATCATCAATGGGTAATAGGATTACTCTACATCAAGATAAATTAAATTTGATTTAATTTATCTAGATTTTATTTTTATTATTAAAATAATAAGAATTAAATTTGAAACATCCTAGATCTAATCTAGATCAAAGAGAAAATTTTTTGAAATATATCTCTTGATCCGATCAAATCTGAACGAATCTGGTCCGAGAAATCAGGATTTTGCTTTACTTTGACCTGAGGTACATCGGCGGTTCACCTTGAGGGTGTTATAGTTTGACTACACCATAACTCGATCTTCTAGCCATTCAAAATTCTGAGGTATATGTTGGTTATAGCATGTTCATTGTAGGAATTGGATTGCACCAATAGGGGATCTATCTACCTCGGTAGATGAGGAGCACCCCTATGATGATCATGAGAATCAAGTCTATAAGTCCACGACCATGGTAGAGTGAAATAATAGAAAGTGTTTCTATTAAAGTTTTCACATTGGACTTGAATCGAATGATTAATTCATATGACAAAAATTAGGATTTGACAAGATCACCTTAATCCTAATTCAATCGGAGGTTAAGATATAGGAACTTAATCACACAACTAACTGCACCGATAGGTTCATTTTTAGTTCTGATGAGTTGCCACCATATACTGCTAGGTGTCACTGGTGGATTTTGCAAGCAATTAGAATGATTTGGATGATCGATCATACTAGTTGTTTGAATCAAAAAAGTTATGATCTATCGGAAGGTGTTTCAATGATGTCAATGATAGAGATCATGACATATCCCATTACCATATGAAACTAAATCTAACTAGATCATATAAATAAGGATTTAGATCTAGATATCATCAATTGGACCGACTCAGTTCAATTGATTTGAATAAGATTCAATTAGGTTCAAGGAAATCGTGCTAGCACATGATTGAGCCTAATATTCTCCTTCAATAATCATTAAAAGTTATCTCGACTAAGCCAAATGTATTTGGACTCCCTCAGAAACCTTTATTTGGTCTGACTGGAGTTTATCCTAGTCAAAATGGTTTGTCTTAATTTATGAGATAAATTTGAGACAACATCTGTCAATTTTGGTGACCTGCTAAATCTTATCTTTTGACTTTGGTCAAATGTTGACCTTTGACACTTAGACTTCTGCCCATGTGTCATGCACCCATAGGAGAGAAGATAGACCCTTGTCCCCCTAATAAATAGTAGAATGGCAAGGGGCACACTCCTCTAGCACACACCTAGGGAGGTGTGAGCCTAAAGAGGATATAATTTGGAGTCCCATACGGATGGGACTCCAGTTGCTTCATGGTTTCAAAGTAGGTGGTGCCAAAGACTCATCTTTGACCAGTCTTGGCACCACCTAAGGAGGTTCCTGAGGGACTCTAATTTGATTGGATCAGATTATGTCATCCCACCAATCAGATTTAGATCTGATTGCCCAAAGAGCCATGATTGGTCGGGATGATGTGGCACTACATGACGTAGTAGGGTCTATATAAACCATGTCTATGCCTAGGATTTTGATCTTCTATCCTTTTTTCACACCACATAGCCCCTCTCTCTCCATCTCCATGCCTCCCACTAATTTTCTCTCTCCTCTCCATGCCCAAAAGATTTTGGGCTTTTGTTTGGTGCGATCCAAGCAAGAGAAAGACGATAAGAAAGGAAGAAGACAGCACTGCTGTAAGAGACGACACCTGATCTTCAAAATCAATTTTGAAGACCTACAAGATCAGATTCAGATTTGATTTTTGAAGGATAGATTGAGAAAGAGAAGATCTTCAGATCCTGCTCGAGTGGACATCGATAGAGGTCAGGTGCTTGTGTGGCTACATTCAGAACCTCAGGCAAACACCAGGATCATCATAGGATAATAGGATTACCCATAACAAGATATAAATTAAATAAGATTTAATTTATTTTTATTTTATTTTATTTCATCAGATTGATAAAATTAGATCTAAAAAATTTTAGATTTGATTTGGATTTAAGAGAAAAAATTTTGAAATATCCCTCTTGATCCAATCAGATCTAAACGAATCTAATCCAAAAATTTTTTTTTTTCCTTCACCTGAGGACGAGGTCCTCCTGTTCCTAATGGGGTTGGCCTTTCTTTGGTAGGACAAGGTCATCCTCCTATCCCTAATAAAATTATTGGGGCATAAAAAGATCATTGAAAGGACCTTTTCCCACCTCATGTCTTAAATAAGCGAAAATCTTCATCCATGTCAGGATGAGATACTCCTTCTATTCCTAATATGGTTGGCCTTTCTTATCTCCCAATCAGAATGTGATTCTCCTCCTATTTCTGATGGGATTAGCCTTTCTTTGTTAAGACAAGGTCCTCCTCCTATCCTTAATAAAGTTATTAGGGCACAAAAGGGCTATTGAAGGGACCTATTTCCATCTCCTGTCTTAAATAATCGGAGGTCTTCATCCGTATCAGGATGAAGTTCTCCTCTTGCTCCTAACATCATTGGTCTTTCTTGTCCCCTAGTCAGGATGAGGTCCTTCTTTTTTTCCTGATGGGATTGGCCTTTTTTGGTTAGGGCAAGGTCCTCCTCTTATCCTTAACAAAGTTATTGGGGCACAAATAGATCGTTGAAAGGATCTCTCCCACCTCTTGTCTTAAATAATCGAAGGTCTTCATCCACGTCAGAATGAGGTTCTTCTTCTATTTCTGATATGGTTGGCCTTTCTTGTCCCCTAGTCAAGATGAGGTTCTTCTCCTGTTCTTGATGGGATTGGTCTTTCTTTGTTAGGACAAGATCCTCCTCCTATCTCTTACAAAGTTATTGGGATACTAAAAGACCATTGAAAGGGCTTCTCCCCACCTCTTATCTTAAATAACTGAAGATCTTTATTCGTATCTGAATGAGATTCTCCTCCTATTTTTGATACATTTGATCTTTCTTGTCTCCCAATTAGGATGAGGTCCACCTTCTATTCCTGATGGGGTTGATCTTTCTTTGTTAGGATGAGGTCATCCTCCTATCCCTAACAAAGTTATTGGGGCACAAACGGGCTATTAAAAGGGCCTCTCCCTACTTTCTGTCTTAACTAACCGGAGGTCTTCATCCGTGTCAGGACAAGGTTCTCCTTCTATTCTTGACATGATTGGCCTTTCTTGTCCTCCAGTCAGGATGAGGTCCTTCTCCTATTCCTGGTGGGATTAGTCTTTTTTTGTTAGGACGAGGTCCTCTTCCTATTCCTAACAAAGTTATTGGGACACAAAAGGGCCGTTGAAAGGGCTTCTTCCTACCTCCCATCTTAAATAACCGGAGGTCTTCATCCATATCAGAATGAGGTGCTCCTATTCCTGACATGGTTGGCCTTTCTTGTCCCCCAGTCAGGACAAGGTCTTCCTATTGTTCCTAAAGGAATTGGCCTTTCTTTATTAGAGCGGAATCCTCCTCCTATTCTTAATAAAGTTATTGGAATATAAAAGGACTGTTGAAAGAATCTCTTCCCACCTCCTATCTTAAATAATCGAAGGTCTTCATCTATGTCAGGACGAGGTTCTCCTCCTTTTTCTGACATGGTTGACCTTTCTTATCCCTCAGTCAGGATGAGGTCCTCCTCCTATTCTTGATAGGATTGATCTTTCTTTATTAGGACGAGGTCCTCTTCCTGTCCGTAGCAAAATTATTGGGGCACAAAAAGGCCATTGAAAGGGACTGTTCCCACCTCCTATCTTCAATAACCAGAGGTCTTCTACTTTGGTTAACCTACCATTACATAACTTTGCAACAAAGAATAATGGTATTGAAAATAAGAAAGTATTATTGGGGAATGCTTATCGATAATATATTCTCAAGTTTTTCGAGTTCCAAGGTCGCGGGAGTGCCGGTCCTCTGAGCTCCTTTAAGTAGTATGTTTCCGATCAGACGACTTCTATGACTTCATAGGGTCTTTTCCAGTTCGGTGCGAGCTTTCCTTAATTTTGAGGTTGTGAAACATCAGCTCACCGAAGTACCATATCTTCTACCTAGAATGTCTTGCTTCTGACCCTTGAGTTGTAGTAGCGGGCTACTTCCTACTTGTAGGCCACCATTTGGATTTGAGCTTTCTCTCACTTTTCTTCTAACCAATTGAGATTTATCCTGAGGTCTTGAGAATTGTTCTGCTCACTAAAAGCTTCAACTCACGTTGAAGGAAGTTCAAGCTCAACGAAGATGACCGCCTTTATCCCAAAAGCTAATGTAAAAGGGATTTCTCTTATTGGCAACCTTTGAGTGGTTCTATAAGCCCAGAGTATGTGATAGAGTTTGTCCACTCAGGTTCCTTTTGTTTTTTCTAGCCTGGCCTTTATCTCTTGAAGCAAAGTTCTATTAGTTACATTTATCTCACCATTCATTTGCGGATGAGCTATTGATGTGAAGTGGTGAGATATATTCAGATCTTCATAGAACTCAACGAACTTTGTACCTACAAACTGATGCCCATTAACAATGATTATCATCTGAGATAGACCAAACCTGCAAACAATTGACTTCCAAATGAAGTCCTGCACTTTGGCTTCATAATCTTCGCTAGAGGTTCGGCTTCAACCCACTTAGTGAAATAATCTACTGCCACTAGCAAGAACTTTTGCTGTCTAGATGCCATGAAAAAAGGTCCAAGTATATCCATTCCCCATTGTGTGAATGGCCAGGAGGTGCTCAGTGGCATGAGTTGTGAAGCCGGCTATCTCTGAATGTTTGTATTTCTCTAACATTTATCATACTTTATCATATAATGCACCACATCTTGATGCATTGTTGGCCAATAGTATCATTGATGGAGTAACTTATGTGACAAAGATCTTGCCTCCAGATGATTTTCGTAAATTTCTTCGTGAACCTCCCTCAAGGCATAGTTGGCTTCCGAAGGTTGGAGACAGTTGAGGAGTGGTAATAAGTACAATCTATTATATAACTTGTTTTCATATAAAATATAGCGGGAAGCTTGATTTCTTAGCTTCCAAGCATCTTTATGATGCTTAGGAAGAGTTCCTTCCTTGAGATAAGCAATCAATGGGTCGATCTAGCTGGACTCATGATCAACTTGCATCATTTTTTGAGGCTCTTCCGAACTTGGATGCTGCAGGACTTTGAAAAGGACTTCTCTTGGTAGTTTGTTTGGGGCTAAGGTGGCTAGCCTAGAGAGGAGGCCGGCTCTGGTGTTCTCCATCCTGGGGATTCACTAGATTTCAAAATTGTCAAAGGCCAAACTCAAACTCTTCACTCTTTCTACATATTTTTTTATATTTTTCTTTTGAACTTCAAAGGAGTTACTGACTTATTCCACCACCAGCTGAGAGTCACTATAAACCTTTAGATGCTATCCTTTCAGCTCTTTGGCTATCTTTAGTCCTGCAAGTAGGACTTCATACTCTACTCCATTGTTAGTGGCGAGGAAGTCAAAGCATAATGCGTACTCCACTACAACTCCTTCCGAATTGATGAGGATCAAGCCTGCGCCTACTCCGATAGCATTGGATAAACCATCCACATACAAAACTTAGAAGTTTTTAGGGAGATCGGCCTTCTCTTTAGGAGAGCTAGGGATAAAAATTTCTTGGTGCTCTAGTTTAGTCTCCTCTAAAATAGTACATTCCACTATAAAATTGACAAGTATTTGAGCTTTGATGGCTGACCGAGGTTGAAAATTAATATCAAATTTGGTCAACTCAATTGCCTAATTTGCTACTCTTTTGGAGGTATCACATCGATGAAGAACTGCCTTGATGGGTTGATCAGTGAGGAGAGTAATTGTGTGCCCTTGGAAATAAGGCTGGAGTTTTCTGACTATAATCAACAAGGCATAGGTTAGTTTTTCTAATTTGGTACACCTTATTTCTGGATCCCTCAAGACTCTGCTTATATAGTAGATCAGCTTCTGAACTTTAGCTTCTTCCTTGACCGGCATGGCTCCAATAGCCACGGGAGACACGGTGAGGTATAAGAGTAGCTCTTCTCCAGGTTCAGGTTTGGCTAGTAGTGGGGGCGAATTAAGATAGCTCTTCAATTCTTCAAGGGCTTGCTGATACTCGAGAGTCCAATTGAAATTCTTGGGCTGCTTGAGTACTTGAAAGAAGAGCATGCAACACTCCGCTAACCTTGATACGAAGCGATTTAAGACCGCCACCTTGCCTATGAGGCATTGAATCTCTTTTATTATTTTTGGGATAGTTATTTCTTGGATGGCTCTAATCTTCTCCTGGTTAGCCTCGATGCCTTGGCTTGATACCATGAATCCTAGAAACATTTTTAAGGTTACTCCAAAAGTGCATTTTATAGGGTTCAGCTTCATTTTGTACTACCAAAGATGCTGAAGATCTCCTTAAGATCGACAATGTGATTTGACGAAGATCGACTTTTAACCAGCATATCATCTATATAGACCTCCATGTTTCAGCCGATTTGCTCTTTGAAGATCTTATTTACCAAACGCTGGTAGGTTGCTCCTGTATTTTTAAGCCCAAAGAGTATGATCCAATAACAATAAAGACCACAGTCAGTAATAAAAGCAGTCTTCTTCTCATCCTATTGTGCCATTCGAATTTGATTATATCCGAAGAAAGCATCCATGAAGGTGAGGAGTTCATGTCTCGAAGTTGTATCCATCAGTTGATCAATCCTGGATAGAGGGTAGCTGTCTTTTGGGCAGACTGTGTTTAAATCTGTGAAGTCTATACACATCCTCTACTTGCTATTTACTTTTTTAACTAGAATAACATTTGCAATCCAGTCTGGATAAAGTACTTCTTGAATGAACCCCACCTTAAGGAGCTTATCGACCTCATCCATTATAGCCTTCTACCTCTTTGGTGCAAAATTATGTTTTTTCTATTTTACTGGCCATCGTTTAAGGTCCCCACACAAGCGGTGTTCTATGGCCTCTGCATCAATCCCGGGCATGTCTGCAGGTGTCCAGGCGAAGACATCAGGATTTCTTTGCAAGAATGTGATGAGCTACTTTCTGACTTGTCCTTTCAGATTCGAGCCTATCTTCATAGTATGTTCTTCATTCCTATCATTCAAAGGGATCTCTTCAAGGTCATTGATGGGTTCTCCTCTTTCTTCAAATAAGTCATCATGGGCATCAAGCCCGTCCATCGGACAAGGGTCTGCTTACCTTCCCTCCTATAAGGCAATACTGTAGCAGTGCTGAGCTAGTGCCTGATCTCCTTTGACCTCTCCAACTCCATACCTTGTTGGAAACTTCATTTTCAGGTAGTAAGTAGAAACCACAACTCGAAGTGCATTCAAATCAGGTCGGCCAAGGATTGCATTTTTGGCAGAAGGGGCTTTGACTACTAAAAATTCGACCTATGCTTTAGACTACTTTAGGTATCGGCCAGCTACCATAGGCAATGTTATTATTTCTTCCATCGGCACTGCATCACCCATGAATCCTACTAGTGAAAAATTCATTAGACCCATCCTATCATCGAATATGGACATTTTAAAGAAAGCATCATAAAAAAAATCAGTAGAGCTTCCATTATCAATTAAAATGTGGCATACATCATAATCAATAATATTTAAAGTATCAACAACTGCATCATTGTATGGAAGCTGAACTCCTTGGGCATTTTCTTCAGTGAAAGTGATGGATTCTTCAGTTCGCTACTTCTTTGCCAACTTTGCTGACCTGCTGGCCTCCCCTCACTGATGTCCCCCAGTGATAGTATTGATGACTCCAAGGGGGGGTTGATCTCCTTGTAGCTTGTCCCATTGAGATGATTCAGGCTATGGCAGATCTCTTGGATGATCTTCTCTCCTCTCCTGTCGGTGCCTAATAAATCGATCCAACCAACCTCTTCTAATTAGTGCCTCGATCTCATCCTGAAGCTGGACACATTCTTCAATATCATGACCATGGTCACATTGGTAAAGACAGTACTTGTTGGGATTTTGCTTGGCTAGATGAGTCTGCATCCTCTCTGGCCTTGGCAGTTGCTTCCTTATCTCTATCAGCACCTGAGTCTTTGAGGCATTCAAGGAAGCATAGTTATTGAATCTTCTAGGAGGGGAGTTCCACCAGATCCTCCTATCCAGAGTTTTCTATTGACGAGCTCGAGGAGGGGTTTGGGTTTGTCTATGCTCGAAAGGAGTTCGAGAGCATGGCTGAGCTTCACTCGACTTTCTTTCAGGTGCAGAAATGCTGGATTCACCTGCTTGCCGCTCTCTTGTGGCCTCATCATCCTTCAGTTTGAAGGCCTCCTCTATCGGGCATAACCTTTAGCCCGGGCCAACATATCAGCAAAATCTCTTGGATACTTTCTTTTTAAGGAGGATAGAAGATCATTTTTCTAAAGATCGTCTTTCAGCGCGGCCATGGCTACAGACTGATCTAAGTTTCGGACCTCCAGTATAGCAGCATTAAAGTGGCTGACGTAAACTCGGATTGACTCTTCTTCTTTCTGCTTTATGTTGATGAGGGAGTCTAAACCTCATCTTGAACGTCAGCTGCTTATGAAATGAGCCACAAACTAATGGCTCATTTGGTCAAAAGAAAAGATCGTACCGGGCTTAATGCTCGAGTATTAGTTTCTTGCTGCATGCTTTAGGATAGACAAGAAAGCCCAGTACTAGATAGCATCCGATGTGCCATGGAGCAGCATCATCATTTGGAAGGCTTCCAGGTGGTCGATCGGATCAAAAGTCCCATCTTAGGTCTTGAACTAGGGGAGCTTGAAGTTCGGTGGGATAGAATTTTACATGATTTTGATAGAGAAGGAGGGTCAGTGTAGATGTCATCATGGTGGACTGGGGCAGTATGGCGGAGCTCCTCAATCCATCGGTTCATGTCCTAAAACTTTTGATCGAGAGCATCGTCTCAACCGTGGATCTTAGAGGGCCACTGACTGTAGATGAAAAAAGTCTCCTCTGGAGAAGAATCATGATCGAAATAGGAGCTTCCTGCTCTCTACTTTTCCTTTCCAGGGGCAACGGGTCTACTGACCTAGGTTGCCCTTCTTGGCACTGGTTCTTGAAGCTCTGGTTGGGGATTTTCCAATTGGACTATCGTCGGAGGTTATTGTATGGCCTGTACCATTTTGGTAAGGCCTCGAACCTGCTGTATTAGTAAGTTGAACTGCTCTGAATCTACCATGACCATCGATGGAGGAGGTTGAGGAGTCGATGATGGAGTCGAAATGGATAGATCTAGCTCAAATCTGGTGGCAAAAGTAGTAGACCACCGGATGGTTGTCTTCTTTGGAGCCATTTCTAAAGAAAGAGAAGATTAAACAAAAGTGGATTCAAGAAATTGAGAGAGAAAAGAAGAAAAGTATGATCGACTGGGCACTTCTTTTAAAATAAGGGCTCAAACGATCCTTCTTCTAGTGCCAATCCTGTTCGTGCAAAAATCTGAGAGGACACTAGATGTAGGAAATAGATCTAGGGTTGCACGGGTAGATTATGAAACTTTTCAAGATCAAGTAGTGAAAGACTTAAATAAATCTAATATTTATTTAAATAAATATATAAATATCTAGATCTCAGATCTATTACATGATCAATGCATGATATTTAAATCAAAAATTAAAATCAAATAAGAAAGAAAAGGTTGATCAAATCAACCTAGATCTACACTACATCAAATGCAGGTATGAAGTTAATAGATCAGATCTATTACCTAAGCAAGTTAGATATTCTAACTTACTGATCTAGGCTTGAGGATGAAGTCATGAGCCACACAAGCGTCCAGCCTCTAGGAGTCATCCACATGAGCACACCAACACGATTAGAGATCCTGATGTAGGAAATCAGACAGTATGCTCAGCACTGTCGATCTCTCTTTGATGGTCGATCCAATGCTTTCTTCTTCGAAACATGGATACTCCAAAATACAAAAAGAAAAGGAAGAAGATTTTTGATGCCAAGACATCTCTTAAAAGCTCACAAAAAAGGAGGAAGAGAGCTGGAACAAAAATCCTAGAAGAAGACCCTCTTCTTCTTCTTTGTTTTTTTTCTAGACATCCTAATTTGTGTTTTTAATATCTCCATGACCCAGATGAATTTTTCTCTAATTATTTTACACCAAAGAGATCTCTCAAATGTATGCAATACATGAAAATTTTATAAAAAAATTCTTTTTAAATATAGAGATATGTAGAGTCTAAGTTAGGTAAAAAACCTAAACTAGGAAGGACCAAATAAGGGAAGTTGTTGGGGTGCCCAACTCTTGGGCACCCCCACCTTTTTCTCTACCGTGGACCAGCAAAGGGGGTGCACAACAAATCCCTCTTTTACCATGAAAATTAGAGGAAATAAAGAAAGATGGGTCAGCACACAATGGGAAGAGGATTTGGTCAATAAGGATTCTATCTCATAGAATCCTTAAGCAAAACTAATTTCCCTTTTGACTTGGTCTTCCAACAAACTTCCATATGAGAAATAGAAGAGAGAATGGGGGGGCATGAGAATCCTTTGGGCATGGAGAATTTTACATAAAAATATAAAGAGAAAAGGATGAGGCGTGAGGATTAGGTGGTGCAAGGAATAGGGAGTCCTAGTCACACTAGGACTCCTATTTTGACTTGGTCAAACAAGATTTTTTAACCAAATAAAATCTAGTGTAAACCAAACCAATTAAATTAGGTCTTAACCTATTTAAAAATTAAATTAAATTAAATTAAATTAGATTTAATTCTAATTTAATTTTTTAATCAAATTAAAAAATTGGATTGACCCAAGTCCTAGTTGAACTAGGACTAGTTTTTTCTTACACTTAGCTTATCCAATAAGTCAATTGAACTTGATCCAATCAAGTCCAAATCAAATTTAATTAAATCATATTTAATTAGACTTAATCTTAGTCTACTGGCTTAATCAAATTAAGCTAATTAGTAATTGAATTATTAATTGATCCTCCTACAAAACTTGCATTAGATCAAGCATCAATCGTATTGATCATTTAATCCTAAAACGATTCTAAATCATTGATCAACTATCCGATTGGAATGTGAACTCTAATGTGTGTGACCTCATAGGTCTGAACCTATGCTGGTAGCATAGAAATAAATTTCTATACCAATCAAAGTGACCATCTAGTAATGATATTCGACGGTCGGATAGGTCGAAACGTGTAGAATACCATTCTTAGAACCCATGCGAATATAGTTTCCATGTAATTCATCTCCTTGACCATAATGTTGATAGTTGTGCACTGACGAATGATGGATACAGCTCTCGATCGAGATTCAATGGTTGAGATTCATCCCAACTTATAACTAAGAATCTGAAGCTTCCTGTGCGCGATCCGACAACCCAGATTCAATCCAAAGACTGATCCGACGGTTGCCATGAATTTCTACTTGATCTGGTATATTTTAAAAGATTTTTAAGCAATTTTTGATCTGTTGGATGCTGATCTAAAGGCTGAAATTATTTAGGATTTTAATTTGACTTATGTTAAGAGTTTTAGACCCAATTTAGTTAGGATTTTTTCTAAAAATCCACCTCTTAGCCTATAAAAAGGAGGGCTACCTATTGTTGCCGCACGAAGAAGAAAAAAAAGAAGAGAGAGGCAGAGAGAGACAAAGAGAAGAAAAAAAAGAAGAGAGAGGCAGAGAGAGACAAAGAGAAGAAAAAAAAAGAAGAGAGAGGCAAAGAGAGATAGAGAGAGATAGAGAGAGAAGAGAAAGAAAAAAAGAGAAGAGAGAGGCAGAGAGAGTTTTAATTAGAGATTTTTGAGAGAGAGAAAAGAAAGGGTTTTTAATTTTTTTTCTTTTCTTCTTCTGATAATCAAGACATCGATCAAGAAGCTTTTCTTCTTCTTCATCAAGTGTTCCATACCAAGAGCATTGGACAACCAATTTCAGCAATTAAACAGTCTAATTTTTTCATAATTTTTATTTTATTTTCTGTCTTTGAGCTTGTTATCATGAATTAAATTTTTTTTACTAAGGCTAAGGTGTAGCCACTCTTTTGATGCAATATTTAGTATGATTTATAGGATTTTGTAAATTTGACTTATGTTAAGGTTTTAGACCCAATTTAGTTAGGATTTTTCTAAAAATCCACCTCTTAGCTATAAAAAGGAGGGCTACCTATTGTTTGCCGCACGAAGAAGAAAAAAAAGAAGAGAGAGGCAGAGAGAGACAAGAGAAGAAAAAAAAAAAGAGAGGCAAAGAGAGACAAAGAGAAGAAAAAAAAAAGAGAGAGCAAGAGAAGATAGAGAGAGATAGAGAGAGAAGAGAAAGAAAAAAAAAAAAAAGAAAGGAGAGGCAGAGAGAGTTTTAATTTAGAGATTTTTGAGAGAGAGAAAAGAAAGGGTTTTAATTTTTTTTCTTTTCTTCTTCTGATAATCAAGGACAGTCGATCAAGAAGCTTTTCTTCTTCTTCATCAAGTGTTCCATACATCAAGAGCAATGGACAAACCAATTCAGCAATTTTACGAGTCTAATTTTTTCATAATTTTTATTTTATTTTTCTGTCTTTGAGCCTTTGTTATCATGATATTAAAATTTTTTTTTACTAAGGCTAGGTGTAGCCACTCTTTTGATGCATATTTAGTTATGATTTATTTTTAATTTTAAATTTTATTCATGAAAAGTATAATAAATTGATCTTAATGCTTTTAGATTACTGGTTATCTTAATG
>QRFJ01002061.1:0-59697 GCA_006176705.1 Cocos nucifera | reverse complement strand
ATCTGATGAACATAGATGTTACGGACCAAGTACATCTATGTTATTGCTTCTTGATTATATACCTTGTATTATAAATCAATTTAGAATTCATATGCATGTAGAAATTTTAGTGTGCTTTGGATGTAGCTTATTTTAATTAGAGGATTTTACAAAACTTAATGCATTAATATTTATTTAAATTACACCTAGACCAAAGGATAATTAATAATTATTGATAGTTTTGCTATGCCTGGACCAAAGGGTAGTGAATAAATTAGGAGACTCCACCATCACATGAAATAAAATTAATCTGATAATCTGAATATTGTATTGACTGAGTTGGTGAATCAATTGCCTTAGTAACCCATTGCTCTTAAGTTTAAAACCATAATAATTATACTCTCTCTATTTCCTTAAAATTTTTAATTATTTTTTATTTTATTCTTTAATTTCTTATTCTCATAACTTGGTCTTCTAAATAAAGCATAGGAAAGAGCTTTTCAGTACTTATTTTCCAATCCTCTAAGGACAATACTCTACTCATTTACTTTATTACTTGATTGACTGATGCACTTGCCATAGCTATAGATTAGCACGCATCAAGGTTTTGGCGTCGTTATCGAGGATTGTGTCTAAAACAATATTAAAATTTTGATCCTAACTTTATTTTAAAATTTTATTCTTGTTCTTACTTTATTTTTAAATTTTGTTCAGTGCATGATAAGTACTAGATATAGTAACTTAATATCTTTAGATTTAGAAATTGAAAGGACCATCAAAAGACTATAACAAGAAAGAAACATGGCAGCTGAAGATCCTAACAACATTAATCTAGAATTGGGTATGACGACCGAGGGACAGCATGAAACTACTCAATCAGTACATCATCCATTAAATGATTACATCACACCATTTATAGTCGATGTAGCTTCGAGCATCAGGAGACCGCCTGTGCGAGCAAACAACTTCGAAATAAAATCGACGATGATCTAGATGATTCAATCAACTATCTAATTCAGTGGATACGTGTATGATGATCCGAATGCCCATATTTCTAACTTTCTTGAATTTTATGATACTTTTAAAATTAATGAGGTGTCAGATGATGCTATTAGATTAAGGTTATTTCCTTTCTCTTTATGAGAAAAGCTAAAAGTTGACTTCATTCTCTTTCTGCAGGTTCTATCACAACTTGGGATATCCCAGCCCAAAAATTTTTAGCCAAGTACTCTCCACCTTCCAAGACTACCAAGATGCGTAATGATATCATTTCTTTTATGCAGATGGACATGGAGACACTATATGAGGCTTGGGAGCATTTTAAGGAACTGCTGAGGAGATGTCCACATCATCAACTATCTATATGGCTTTAGGTACAAATTTTCTATAATGGTTTATCTCATACTAATCGTTCTATGATTGATGCAGCGGCAGGAGGAACCATTAACCAAAAAATGGAGGAAGAAGCCTTTGATCTAATCGATGAGATGGCATCAAATAGCTATCAATGGTAGACAGAATGCATGATGCCAAAAAGACTAGCAACTGTCCAGGGAGTAGATTGCGTGCCAACCTTACTAGCTAAAATTACAGCCCTTAGAGCCAAAGTCAACAATTTGAAGGAAACAGCTATGCATGTTCAAAGCATCACTTATGACCTATGTGGAGGAGGACACGATACGAGCAATTGTCAGATAGATAATCCTTTTGCTAAAGTAATTGATATAGATAATTATGTTAGTAATTTTTTTAGGCTGCAACAAAACAATCCCTACTCCAATACATACAATCAAGGATGAAGGCAGCACCAAAATTTCTCATGGAGCAATCAAAATGCAGCACAACAACCACCCCCGAGGTTCCAAGTATCTGAAAAGAAGTCCAACATGGAGAAGTTGATGGTCAAATTTATGCAAAACCAAGAAGCAACTATAAAAAATTTAGAAGCCAAGCTTAGGCAGGACCAAGCAGCAGCAATTCGAAACTTGGAGATGCAAATAGATTAAATGGCTAAGATAATCTCCGAGAGACCTCAGGGATTCTTGCCCAGCAATATGGAGACCAATCCAAGGGAGCAAGTCAATGCTATCACCCTAAGAAGTGGTACAAAGCTGGAGGTGCTACATCAGAAGAAAGAGACTGAAGAGCCAACCACAAATAAGGAACCATCAACTAAAATTCGTCAGTCACCAAAACAACCAGCAGATGGATGGTCTCCAGGTATACAGTTTGTCGATCCAAATGTGAAGCCCTACGTGCCGCCACTACCATTCCCAGAGAGACAAATACAGCATCTAGATAAGAAATTTTCTAACTTTTTCAAAAATTTAAAAAAATTACATATTAATATTTCTTTTGTAGATGCTATTACTCAAATGCCCAAGTATGCCAAGTTTCTCAAAAAAATCCTAACAAATAAGAAAAAGCTGAAGAAACATGAGAGAATAAATTTGAATGAAGAATGCTCAGTAATACTTCAAAATAAATTATCATAGAAGCTAAAAGATCAAGCAGTTTTACTATCCCTTGCATTATTGGTGATTATAGTTTTGATAAAATTTTATGTAATTTAGGAGCAAGCATTAATCTCATGCCTTTTTCTATTTTCAGAAAATTGGGTCTAGGAGAACCGAAGCCTACCACTATTACTCTTCAATTAGCTAATAGATCCATCAAATATCCAAGAGGTATAGTGGAGGATGTCTTAGTAAAGGTAAACAAGTTTATTTTTCCTGTTGATTTTATTGTTCTTGATATGGAAGAAGATTATGATGTACTCCTTATCTTAGGGAGACCCTTTTTAGCCACTGGAAGAGCTTTAATAGATGTTCAACAAGAAAAATTAATTCTTAGAGTCTAAGACGAACTAGTTACTTTTAATGTTTTCAAAGATACTAAACATCCTGATGATAATCAAACTTATTTTCTAATTGATATTATTGATAATTCATTATATGAGAATTCTGTAGAAAATAGGTTTGAAAGTATGAAAGCTAGCAATGTCCAATTGAAAGAGGGCTCGATCAAATATGAAAGTATTTCAATTGAAGTAGCACCGGATTGATTCAACTCAGAACTCAAAGAAAGTCAAGCTGAAGACTATAAATCAGAACAACTAGATAGATTGTTTCTTTTCTTTTTAGTTTTGATCATTTTTCTTTTCTTTTATTTTTCAATAATTTGTTATTGCTCTTTTACTGCTTTGGTGTATATTTTTAATTTTGTAGAAAAAAATTAATAAAAGCTCAAGCAAAATTTCAAAGCTTCAAAGAACCAGACTAAACCAAATCAGGTGCATTTGTTTTTGTCGTTTATTGCATCCTTTATTTTTCTTTGTCCATTAAGACAATGTAGAATAAGTTGGGGGGTATAAAAAAAAAAATTAATCATGTATCAAGAAGAAAATCTTAAGCAAGATAGACCGGATAAGTGATAAAAGATAGAAGTATCTGCTAATGAATATAATGAGTTAAAGAAGTAGATTAGGTGGTCGACTTTTAGCAGCCTACTTAGGTCATCAAAAGACTATTAGCACTTCTAATTACACATGCACACTAACTAGACAAAGTAGGTATTGATTATATGGTCAACTGAGAATTCAATTATCACTAAAAATTGATAATTAATATATATTATAATAAAAAAAACTTAAATTTAAGGAAAAAGCTATCTGCCTAAAAATAAAGTGCAAAAGATAAAGTATATGTGGATTGCCCAAAGCTTAGTAGCTGGGTCTCTGCACTTAGGTTAAGTATGAAAATTCACGTAAAATGGTGGAGGGAAGGCTAGATGCTCAGCAAAATAATAATAATAATAATAATAAAAGAAGGTAGTATGAAAGCTACCTTAATTCATGAGTATAAAATTGAGAATGTATAGAAAACCGACCAAAATAGGTAATAAGAGAGGATACTTTTGTCCTTTAATTTAACACTGAAATGCTAAAATTAGTCATCACGAACATAAGTGCTGTAAATCCTTGATGCACTCTAAGAAAGTTTTTAATTGTATTGACTATAAAATTTGCTTCTAAAGCTCAATGCTTAGTTAGCAGTATTTTCTAAATTTTTTAACCTTTAGTCCTAGATTTTATCTTTTTGATGGACAATCTTATTGAAACATGGTATTAAATAAAACATTGCTAAGAAACTAGCAATGATTAAGTTGGAGGATATGATAAGTGGTAAAAATATACTAATAAAAGTATTAAATTATAAAATAAATTAATTTATTTTTTTAAAAATTAATACTTTTATTAATCTTATGTAGGAAAGAAGGCCACCAATATAAAGATATTATTTTTTTGATTCAGATGAAATAAATTTCAGACAAAACAGACTTCAAATGAGCCCAAAATTGAATTTTAAAAAAAAAATGGTCCGATTCAAATTAGTTTAGAAATAATCAGCTCAGCAGAATGCCCAGTCCGACCGCATCTAGCAGACCGCCCGCTAACATAATGCTGACGTTAAGCTGATGCCAGCATTTTTTGCGGTGCATGGTGGATCGGTATGGAGGGTATTTTAGAGATTTCATAGGGAGAAGCACGCTCTGATTGGCTGAAGAAAGCGACAGTTCATGCAACACCGGGCTTGCGCATGGTCTATAGAGGGCAATTTGAAAATTTTATCTAATCCAACGGATGCCTTTCACTAAAATTTGATAGAACGGCTGATAGTTGTGTGCTAATGAATGGCGGATGCAGCTTCCAATCGAGATCCAATGATTGAGATTCATCCCAACTTATAACTAAGAATCTGAAGCTTTTCTATGCATGATTTGATGGCCAATATTCAATCCAAAGACCGATCCGATAGCTGTCATGAATTTCTACTTGATCTGGGATATTTTAAAGAGTTTTTAAGTGATTTTTGATCCATTGGATGCTGATTTGAAGGCCAGAATTATCCAGGGTTTTAAATTGACTTATGTTAAGAGTTTTAGATCCAATTTAGTTAGGATTTCTTTCAAAAATCCACCTCTTAGCCTATAAAAAAGAGGGCTACCTGCTGTTGCCGTACGAAGAAGAAAAAAAGAAGAAGAGAGAGGTAGAGAGATAGAGAGAGAACAGAAAAAAAAGAAGAAGAGAGAGGCAGAGAGACAGAGAGAGAAGAGAGAAAAAAAGAGAAGAGAGAGGCAGAGAGAGTTTTAATTAGAGATTTTTAAGAGAGAGAAAATAAAGGGTTTTTAATTTTTTTCTTTTCTTCTTCTGATAATCAAGACATTGTTCAAGGAGCTTTTCTTCTTCTTCATCAAGTGTTCCACATCAAGAGCAATGGACAACCAATTTCAGCAATTAAATGGTCTAATTTTTTCATGCTTTTTATTTTATTTGCTGTCTTTGAATTTGTTATCATAAACTAAATTTTTTTTTACTAAGGCTAAGGTGTAGCTACTCTTTTGATGCAATATTCAGTATGATTTATTTTTAATTTTAAATTTTATTCATGAGGAGTATATAAATTTGATCTTAATGCTTTTAGATTACTGGCTATCTTCTAATTGATCTGATGAATATAGATGTTACGGATCAAGTACATCTATGTTATTGCTTCTTGATTATATACCTTGTATTATGAATCAATTTAGAATTCATATGTATGTGAAAATTTTAGTGTGCTTTGGATGCAGCATATTTTAATTAGAGAATTTCACAAAATTTGATGCATTAATATTTATTTAAATTACATCTGGACCAAAGAATAATTAATAAATATTGATAGTTTTGCTATGCCTGGATCAATGGGCAGTGAATAAATTAAGAGACTCCACTGTCACATGAAATAAAATTAATCTAATAACCTCAATATTGTATTGACTGAGTTGGTGAACCGATTGCCTTAGTAATCCATTGCTCTTAAGTTTAAAATCCTAATAATTACACTCTCTCTATTTCCTTAAAATTTTTAATTATTTCTTTATTTTGTTCTTCAATTTTTTATTCTCATAAATCGATCTTCTAAATAAAGCATAGGAAAGAGCTTTTCAGTACTTATTTTTCAATCCTCTAGGGACGATACTCTACTCATTTACTTTATTACTTGATCGACTGGTGCACTTGTCATAGCTATAGATTAGCACGCATCATCCATACATCTCACTTATATGCCATACCAGTATCTCCACACTCCTTGGTTAGGAGGACAACCAACCTATATGGCATATAGCGACCTATGCTTAATAGATGCTGTCATCCTAATTAATAGCCTATCATGTGATCGTGAATAAATTTAAGGACTAATCGATAAATCCTCTCTTGTGATGAATTTAAGGACTAATCGATAACTTTATCACAATAATGGAGTTTATTAGAAGATGAATACTTATGATGAAAAAATCTAAAAATATATTTTATTTATTAATAAATCAATTATAAATATAATATAGCTCAACCATCAACAAGATGATGATTGGCTTTGGGACATATTTTCCAACACTAAAGATAGCTGGAGTTAAGAGGATGAGGCCATCGATGGAACCCGCAAAATAAAATCCAAATCGAAGGTTGGTGGCTCCAACAGGACCCTCCGACACTCAAGTTAATTCTCTAGCCAACTAGAATGGAGTGCTTAGAAAATAAAAAAATAGAGTAACAGTAAGAAGAAGAGAGCTTCAGAAAAAAACATATCTGGTGGATCCCTTTTATAGATAGAGCACATAACAAACTGATGGTGATAGCCATAACCATCTGATAGTGGGCTGCTCAGGCCACGTAGAGTTTATTATGGAGGATGAGTTATCATTCATCATGACTTATAGGTAGTGGTGGTCTCCTTATTGAAGTTTTGATGTAGGTTGGAGACTTTGGTATATGTAGCGAACTTATAACCGATCGAAGTCTGTGGGAGGCAATGTCTAATTGCTTTAAGAAGTTCAGAAGCTTCCTGGGTTGTGCATAAGTGGATGCACCTTGAATTGAGATCTGAGGCTTTTGCAATCCATCCTTTATAGAGTGGTCATTATATATCAGCAACTTGATGAGGTTCCCTTGGGCGGCTCCTGCTGATAGGCATGGTAGGGATTAAGTAGGTCCACGACTGGAGGGAATACCATCGGGAGGAGCATGACTAAGGAAGTTTGTTCGCAAGGAGCATGACTGGAGGAGTTTATTCGGAAGAAGCACGACTAGAGAAGTTCATCCAAAAGGAGCGTGACTAGAGAAGCTCAACTATTTTTCAAGTTTATCGCCAATCAAGATTGGGAGAGCTGAACTTGGGTTCTGGCAGCGAAAGTTCTTGCTAGTGGCAGTAGATTATTTTATTAAGTGGGTTGAAGCCGAATCTTTAGCGAAGATTACTGAAGTCAAAGTGCAGGACTTGGTCTGAAAGTCAATTATTTGCAGGTTTGGTCTACCTCGAATGATAATCACTGATAATGGGCATCAGTTCGTAGGTGCGAAGTTTGCCGAGTTTTATGAAGATCTAAATATACCTCACCACTTCACATTAGTAGCTCATCCACAAGCAAATGGTGAGGCAGAAGTAACTAATAGAACTTTGCTTCAAGGGATAAATACCAGGCTAGAAAAAGCAAAAGGAACCCAGGTAGATGAACTCTATCACATACTTTACGCTTACAAAACCACTCAAAGATTGCCAATAGGAGAAACCCATTTTGCATTAGGTTTTTGGATAGAGACGATCATCCCCGTCGAGCTTGAACTTCCATCAGTGTGATTTAAAGCTTTTAGTGAGCAGAACAATTCTCAAGATCTCAGGGCAAATCTCAATTTATTAGAAGAAAAGCGAGAGAAAGCTCAAATCCGAATAGCGGCCTACAAGCAAAAAGGAGCCTGCTACTAGAACTCAAGGGTCAGAAGCAAGACATTTTGGGTAGGAGATTTGGTACTTTGGTGAGCCAATGTTTTATAATGTCAAAATCAAGAAAAGCTCGCACCAAATTAGGAAGGCCCATATGAAGTCATAGAAGTCATCCGATCGAAAACATACTACTTAAAGGAGCTCGGAGAACCAGCACTCTCATGATCTTGGAACTTGAGGAACTTGAGAATGTATTATCGATAAGCTTTCCCCAATAAAACTTTCTTATTTTCAATACCCTTATTCTTTGTTGCAAACTTATGTAATGATAGGGAACGACTTAACCAAAATAGAAGACCTCCGATTATTTAAGATAGAAGGTGGAGAGAGGCCCTTTCAACGGCCCTTTTATGCTCCAATAACTTTATTAGGAACAAGAGGAGGACCTCATCCTAACAAAGAAAGGCCAACTCCATCAGAAAAAGGAGGAGGACCTCATCCTGACTAAGAGATAAGAAAGGCCAACCGTATCAAGAACAGGATGAGAATCTTGTTCTGACATGAATGAAGACCTCTGATTATTTAAGACAGGAGGTGGAGAGAGGTCCTTTCAATGGTCCTTTTGTGTCCTAATAACTTTATTAGGAATAGAAGGAGGACCTCTCCCTAACAAAGAAAGACCAACCCCATCAGGAATAGGAGGACCTCATCTTGATTGGGGGACAAAAAAGTCCAACCATGTCAGGAACAGGAGGAGAACCTCATCCTGATATGGGTGAAGACCTCTAATTATTTAAGATAGGAGGTTGGGAGAGGTCCTTTCTGAAAGAAAGTGCAGGGTTTGCTAAGCTATTTTTATTTTTTTTCAAAAATAACAAAGAAGCAACAAAAAATAATTAATTTAATTAATTATCTACTGATCATATCAGAATATTTAATCCTACACATTATGATCTAAATATAATATGCATGCATACATTAATAGATCTGAAAATAAAACTATGTAGTAAACTATTTACTACATCCACGTGTTCTGAATACAATACCTTTTTATGGATAGTTGATCACCATGATCTGATCATCGTCAAGGAGTTCCACTGGTTACGATGCAGCCACATAAGTATCTGGCCTCCATGGATCATCCACACGAGGCTCCTGGTCCTGATCGGCTCCCATGCGAGTGCAAGCTCGACATCGGAGTCTTTCAAGGGCTGTTTTGATCGAATGCCATCGATCCTTGTCTATAGGCTTCATGGATGCTTTGGGTAGCTGGTAGACATAGTAGAGAGGTAGAGGAGGTTTTTCATAAAGTTTTGTTGGCTTTCGACACTCGTAACTCACAAAATGTATTCCCCAATCCCAGATCAAAACACTAGATCAAATGCACCTTGAAACCTTGCACTAGCCTTTCTCTGGTTTTTCTCCTCGTGAAAGTTTTTTAAAACTTTTTCTCATGCACCAAGAGACTCATAGAAGTCCTCTCTCAATCTTAGATCTCATATATCACATCCCAAAAAATCCTCCTATTTATTTTTGTGCCAAAGAGAGAGACCCCATGTGGAGAGAAAGATGGGTTGGTTGTTAGGCCAAATTCAAACTCATTTTGAATTCAACCTCAAAACCATCTGATCCTATCCACTAGGCATGTGAGAAAGGGTGGGCGAGAACATCTTTTGGCATGAAAAAGAATCATGAGAAACTTTTTATTTTGTAGCAAATGTGTCACACAAGAGAAGGGTGGCGCATGGATAAGGTAGAGGTTGTTTTTATCCAAGTTTGAATCTCATTTAAACCAAAAGAAATAACAACCATATCTTATCCATTTAGAATGTGGTAGACCTGGTCAAAAGCTCTTTTGTGCATGAGAAAAAAGTCACTAGTGAATTAAATTAAATTTTTAAGTGGGCGTGGGTTAAATGGCGCAAGGAAAGAAGACTAGTCAAACTAGTCTTTGAAATTCAAACTTGAACCAATTGAACCAACCAATTCAAAATAAGTTAGGCCCAATTAGACTAACTTAAACCCAACATATTTAAACTTAATTAGGCTCAATTAAATTTGAATAAAATTAAGAATTGATCAAGCCCAACCTCTGATCAAATCAGGGTTCAAACCTCCTTGGCGATTAGGTCAACTAATGAACTAATCAGGTCAGACCCAACTGAATCTAATTCAATTGGACTTGGACCAAAAATAATTACTTAATCGAATTGAGTTAATTAGTGATCAAATCACTAATAAAACCTCTCATAAAATTAGAGTCCAAATCTAGTGGATGATCGGACAATAAAGTCCCACCAAAATGAAACTCTTGATCGAAGAGTCCCAAACCAGTGGGACTCTTGATCCCGGAGTCCAAAACAAGTGGAACTCATGATTATGGAGTCCTAACTCTCAATCATAGAGTTTCAGACATATAGGACTCAGAGTCCCAGAGCTGTAGGACTCTTGGTTGAAGAGTCCGAGTCCAGCGGGACTCTTGACCATAGACTCCCAAACATTGAGACTCAGTGTCCTAACCTAGTAGGACTCTTGGTCGAAGAGTCCCAGTCCAGTGGGACTCTTGACCATAGAGTCCCAATCGAGTGAGACTCTTCACCACAGAGTCTCAGTCAAGTTGGATTTTTCACCAACCATCTGATCAAGTAGGAACCTCTAGTGTGTGTGACTCTGTAGGTCCAAACTTAAGCCAGAAGCATAGAAACCAATTTCTATACTAATCGAAGTGACCATCTAGCAATGGTACCCAATGTCCGGATAGGTTGAATAATCGCAATCGTAACATTTAGAACCTATGTGAATATGGTTACCATATAATTCATCCCTATGACCTCTGTATAATAGATGACTTAGGATTAGACTGTCAATCCTAGAAAATACATCCATGTCGTGTCTCAAAATAATTAGTCCCGTGACCCCTCACTAAGACTACCCTGACCAAGGATTTGCTAAATTGAAACATAATTGAATATAGCTCCTAAAATTAGGAATGGTTAATCCCATCTTGATACACGCACCGACTTCATAAGTACTTGACTATGCCCAGAAACATTCCATCACTGAATTAGAAATTCAGATAGTCCGGCACCAAAACCCAGTGAGTTGCTTGGAAGTCTCCATGGTGATCTTAGATTGGAGGAATATTTATACGCACATTCTATCGGAGCTAATCTTGATAGGAGAAAAGCTCCGAAGTTGGTCACATTCAGTGCAGATATACCCATACATCTCACTTGCATGCCATATCAGTATCTCAACACTCTTTGGTTATGAGGACAACCAACCTATATGGCACATAAGAACCTATACTTGATAAATGTTATGGTCCTAAGTAACAACATATCATTTGGTCATGACCTATTTAAGGACTAAATGATAAATCCTTCTTTGCCGAATCTAGATAGTCCTAAGAACATCATCCCAACATAGGAGTTCATTAGAAGACAACAGAATTTATGATGAAAAATATCAAAATAACTTTTATTAATTTATAATTCATATATAATTATAAATATATGGCCTAACTATTTGACTGACGGTTGGCTTTAGAACACATTCCAAACAATCTTCCACTTTGATTAAAGCCAATCGGTGTAGTATCTAATATCTATCTTCGACTTAAAGTCGTCGAACTCCTTCACTGCAACAGCTTTAGTGAATGGGTCAGCTAGATTCTCCTTTTCATTGATCTTCTAAAGGTCGATATCACCTCGATCCACAATCTCTTGGACAAGATGGTAGCGATGCAGAATATGCTTTGTCCATTGGTGTGCCTTTGGTTCCTTCGCCTGAGCAATGGCTCCAAAGCTGTCGCAATAGAGCAAAACTGGACTATCAAGGAAGGGTGCTACTCTGAGCTTGGTGATGAATTTTCTTAGCCATACCTCTTCTTTAGCAGCATCTGATGTAGTGACATACTCCACCTTGTAAACTGAATCGGCCATAGTATGCTGCTTGAAACTCTTTCAGCAAATAGTCTCACCATTAAGGATAAATATATATCCCGACACACTCTTGCTATCATCATGATCAGATTGGAAATTGGAGTCTGTGAACCCCATAAGTTTTAAGTCCGATTCACTATATACAAGCTACTGGTCCTTAATATTTCTTAAATATTTCAAGATGGTTTTAACAACCTTTCAGTGATTCTCCCCTGGATTAGATTTGTATCTACTCACTACACCTAATGAGTATGCCACATCTGGTCACGTACATGTCATGGCGTACATTATAGAACCTATTGCTGAAGCATATGGTATTCAATTCATATGCTCTATGTCTAGAGGTGTTGTTGGACAATTCTTCTTTGAAAGAGAAATTTCATGGCCTATCGATAGATAGCCTTTTTTGGAATTCTGCATACTGAACCATTTTAGCACAGTGTCAATGTATATAGATTGGGACAATCCAAGCAACCTTTTAGATCTATCTCTATAGATCTTCATCCCTAGGATGTAGGAAGCTTCTCCTAGATCTTTCATGGAGAATTATGATGAAAGTCAGATCTTTATTTCTTGTAATACAGGGACATCATTCCCTATTAAGAGAATATTATCCATATACAATATTAGGAATACTATTGCTGGACCATTAGCCCACTTGTATATGCAGGGCTCCTCTTTGTTTTTGACGAAGCCATATATTTTGATTATTCTATCAAATTATATGTTCCAGCTTTGAGATACTTGCTTTAGTCTATAAATGGACCTCTGAAGCTTACACACCTTAGACTCATCTATGAACATGAAACTTTTAGGTTATATCATATACACCTCTTCATCTAGCTCTCCATTCAGGCAAGCTATTTTTACATCCATCTGCTAGATTTCATAGTCCAGATGGACAGCTATGGCAAGCATTATCCGAATGAATTTGAGCATTACCATAGGAGAGAATATCTCATCATAGTCAATACCATAATATTGATGATATCCCTTGGCAACCAGATGGGCTTTATAGGTCTCCACCTTTTCGTCTGCACCTCTTTTCCTTTTGAAGACCCACTTACACCCTATGGGTTTTACCCCTTCGGATGGGTCAACTAATGTCCATACATCATTGACCTTCATGGATTCCATCTCAAATTTTATGGCCTCAAGCCATTTCTTAGAGTCGGATCTCTACATTGCATCCATATAGGTGATTGGGTTTTGATCATTCTCATCAAGTTTGATAGGATCTCCATCTCGGATCAAAAAATTATAGTATCTATCCAGTTGACATGGTACTCTACCAGATCGCCTTAAGGGTGCATCTACAATGGGTTCTAGGTCTGATCTAATTAGATGCAGCTTAGGTTCAACAACTTATGTCCATTCTTCCATCTATCATACTTCATCAAGTTCGACTTTAGAGGCATTAGTTCCTTTACCAAGAAACTCCTTTTCTAAAAAGACTTTCTTAAGGCTGACAAACATTTTTTGCTCATCAGCAAGATAGAAGTATTACCCTTTGATTTTTTTTGGGTAACCTATAAAAATATACTTATCAGACCTAGGTCCAAGCTTATCTGTTATCAAATGTTTGATTTAAGCTAGACACCCCCAAATCCTAAGATGTGAAAGTATTGGCTTACGCTCTGTCCATATCTCATATGGTGTTTTATTAATAGATTTACTCGAAACCCTATTTAGAATATAACAAGCTGACTCGAGCGCATATCCCCATATGAAGATCGGCAAACTAGCAAATCCCATCATGGAATGAACCATGTCCAACAGAATCCGATTTCTTCTTTCAAACACACCATTATATTATGGTTTTCCAGGAGGAATCCATTGGAAGAGATTCCCATTCTCCCCAAGATATGTCAGAAACTCATTGGAAAGATACTCACCCCTTCAATCAGATCGAAGAGTTTTAATACTCTTTCTAGTTTGCTTTTCTACCTCATTTTGAAATAGTTTGAATATTTCAAATGACTCTGACTTATGCTTCATTAAATAGACATACCCATATCTCGACAGGTCATCTTTGAAGGTTATGAAGTAGAAATATCCACCTCTAGCACTTAAGCTCATGGGTCCACATACATCCAAATGTACTAAACTCAAAAGTTCAGTGGCTCGTTCACCTTTTCTAGTAAAAGATGACTTGGTCATCTTAACAAGAAGACAGGACTCATAGGTCAGTAGTGACTCATAATCACTAACCTCAAGAATTCCTTCTTAAGCTAGTCTGTTAATTCTATTCTTGCTAATATGACCTAGCCTACAGTGCCAAAGGTAGACATCAGACACATCACTAATTCTAGGATGTTTACTAGAGGATTGAACCACGTTAATAGACACAGAAAGTAAATAAATTCTATTATTCAATTATCTAATCAAAATTATAATACCATTCAAAATGATATTATAAAATTTTTCTTTTATTGATATTTTAAAACCATTCATGGCCAAAAGGCCTACAGAAATGACATTCAATAAGAAAGTTGGACAATAATAACAGTCATTAAGAATGACTTTATTTGAATTGATTGCAAGGTTCATGATTCTTAAAGCTAGAATTGAAACTTGTCTTCCATCTCTAATGTTCAGAAACCTCTCGCCTTGATCAAATCTCCTACTAACCTGCAAGCTCTATATAGAATTACAAATATGATAAGGGCTTTTAGTATCTAATACCCAGGTAGTAGAATCAAATAAAAAAAATTATAAGATGTTATCATATAATTATCTTGCCTAGCAACCACTTGCTTCTTTCTCGGCCTGTTTGGATCCAGGAAGAAAATGTACAGAGGATAGTTCCTCTTTCAGTGCCCCTGCTTCTTGTAGAAGAAGCACTCTGCCTGGCTTTAGTCAGGCTTGCGCTTCTTAGTCTGACCCTGTGTAGTCATCCCAACATGCGGTCGTACCTTCTTGTTTTTCTTCTTCTTGTTCTTCTTTCCTTTCTTAAAGGGTTGACGACCAGAAGAAGACCCTCTCACTACATTCATCATTTTCTTGTGGAGTTGGTGATCCTTTTTAAAGTTCTACAGTAATCCCAACAAGCCATGGTAGCTCACTATAGGCTTTATCATTCTAAAATGAGTTAGAAAGAGGAGGAAGGACTTGGGCAAAGAATTAAGGATCGCATCCTTATCGAGCTGCTCGTGCAGGGGAAAGCCCAACTTGCTAAGGCGCTCAATCATCTTGATCATGTACAATACATGATCGATGATTGACGCCCCATCCCTCATCTGAGC
Organism: Cocos nucifera; assembly: GCA_006176705.1. NCBI lineage: Eukaryota > Viridiplantae > Streptophyta > Magnoliopsida > Arecales > Arecaceae > Cocos > Cocos nucifera. The sequence continues at coordinate 44,769 of QRFJ01002061.1, read as the reverse complement.
ATTGAAAATGGCATAACTTATTTTGTGCCTTTCAACATCGTTCGACGTGCCAAAGGAGTCGTTCAATATTTGAAGCATCTCCTGTGGTTGGGCATTTTCAAACCTATGGCTGAACTCATCATTCATTGCCGCCAGCATTATACATCGAATGGTGGTGTGGTCATTGCGCCACTTTAGATAAGTGTCTCAAACTGCTCCCCTAGCATTCGAGGCTGGCTCCTCAGGTGCTGGATCTATTACCATATAAAGGATCCGCTCATGCTCTAGGATAATTTTCAACTTATGATACCAGCTATCATAGTTAGGTCCCATTAGTTTGTTATTGTCTAACAATAATCAGAGCGATAGGTTAGTGGCCATGTCTGTACAAAAAAGGAAAACCAAACCTAATTAGTATATGAATTATTAAGTCTAAAGACTTGGACTTCAGTCTAACGGTCCTTCCACTATTTTATATGAATTGGTAGCCTCTACCTCCAATTCAAAAAATTACTTTAATTTCTTTGTGGGTACTAGAATCCACACAGACTACACATGAGCTCAACTTTGGTTGGTCAACCCATGTGCACCTATGGGTAGATTCAAAATTAATTATTTCTCTAAACAACTTTTAGTAACATTGATTTTACCCCATAGACCTAATCAGTAGGCTTTGGCCTCCACTGAAAAGGTTCAGTTAGGTCCAACCATTAACATGACCACATTTGATCTTATCTAACCAATAAATGATCAGGCCCAACTTTGGTTGGCCAGTCTAACCACAATTAGAAAGACATAACCAAATTATCATTTTATGAATGATAATTTCATTAGTTAATAATCACCAGGCCTTTGGGCCTCCAATGGTCATTATACTAATGAACCCATTATCACTCAACTTAATGGGAGGCTATGATTTAGTTATTTATATAACTATTTCATTTTTAAGAATCTAATAAGTTTAGAGAATTTAGTTAACCAATTTAAGAAAATTCAGCGAGCCAATTTCGATCCTCCCACTGACTTCACCAAGTCAGAAAAAAGATCTAATCTAAGCTGGCATTGGGAGCACCTAAATCAGTCAGATTGATTTACCTAATAGACATGGGTGAGCTCGAATCATTAAATGATATAATCAAAATCTAACTTACTAGAATGGCTAGGTAAGCAAAATTAGTGTAAGGGATATGCCATTAACTCATCAAAGATCGAATCAATGCGAGTAACTTCCAATTAAAAACCACTGGTCAAACTGCCAAACTTACCTTAGACACCATTCGATTCATTAGTTTTAATTTGACCAACTTAGTAATTTCAGATTCGATCGCGTAGCCTTGAATCAAGTCCATTTGGTCCTTGTTAAAGGCATGGACTTGACCAACTACAACTATTGTAATTGAGTCTATAGAGTCCTTGACCTAATCTAAATTAATATTTAATTAGATTTGATTAATTACTCTAAATTAGTCAACCTTTTAACTAACCTTAGGTCTAATCCAATTTATGGACCTAATTCAGCTAACCCAATAACCCATAAGTTTATGATTAATGACTTAGAGTCTTAATTCATAATTCTAGATACTAAATCATTATACTTAATTTTTAATTAAGTTTATGGACTGAGGGTTAGGGTTTGATATTTTAAAAATATTTTTAATTTTAAAAGGTTCTTTACAACTTAGCATTATTCACTAATTGAGTCAACTCATTAAATCATCTCAATTCATAAACAATACTAGTTGTAGGGTTTAATCTGAAACTATGTACACTACATAATCAAGAAATCATGAATCAAACTTTATCTAATTATGCATTCATGATAATAAATCAGATTAAATCCTAATATAATTTGATCAAAAAAATATTAGATTAAATCTAATAATTTTATGATTAACGATATAGATCAGCAACGTACCAGGACAATCTTTTTACTATAGGAGATAAATCCTACAGCAGAACAATCTGCAGTCCGTGTGATCTAAATTTTAATTTTTTAGATCTAATTACTTAAATTATTAGATTAATATTTAGATTAAATCTAAATTATTAATCTAAATATGCAAGCATATCATGTTTAAGAAATCCCGCTTTGATACCATTTGAAAGAATATAGTGCAGGGTTTGCTAAGCTATTTTCAAATTTTTTTGAAAATAGCAAAGAAGCAGTGAAAAATAATTAATCTAATTAATTATATACTGATCATATTAGATTATTTAATCCTACATATTATGATCTAAACATAATATATATCCATGCATCAATAGATCTGAAAATAAAACTATGTAGTGAACTATTTACTACATCTACGTGTTCAGAACACAATACCTTTTTATGGATAGTTGATCACCATGATTTGATCATCATCAAGGAGTTTTACTGATCATGACATAGCCACACAAGTGTTTGGCCTTCATGGATCATCCACATAAGGCTTCTGGTCCTGATCGACTCCCACGCAAGTGTTAGCTCGACATCGGAGTCTTACAGAGGCTATTTTGATCGAATGCCTTCAATCCTTATCTATGGGCTTCATGGATGCTCCGAGTCACTGGTAGACATAGTAGAGAGTTAGAGGAGGTTCTCCATAAAGTTTTGTTGGCTTTTGATACTCGTAGCTCATGAAATGGATTCCCGAATCCCAAGTCAAAACACTAGATCAAATGCACCTTGAAACCTTGCGCTAGCCTTTCTCTGGTTTTTCTCCTCACAAATTTTTTTTAAAACTTTTTCTCATGCACCAGTAGGCTCAAAAAAGTACTCTCTCAATCTTAGATCTCATATATCATGTCCAAAAAAATCCTCCTATTTATTTTTGTGCCAAAGAGAGAGACCCAGCGTGGAGAGAAAGATGGATTGGTTGTTAGGCCAAATTCAAACTCATTTTGAATTCAACCTCAAAACCATCTAACCCTATCCACTAGGGATGTGAGAAAGGGTGGGAGAGAACATCTTTTGGTGTGGAAAAAAATCATGAGAAACCTTTTCTCATGTAGCAAATGTGTCGCACAAGAGAAGGGTGGTGCATGGATAAGGTAGAGGTTGTTTTTATCCAAGTTTGAATCTCGTTCAAACCAAAACAAATAATGACCATATATTATCCATTTGGAATGTGGGAGACCTAGTCAAAAGCTCTTTTGTGTGTAGGAGAAAAATCACTAGTGAATTAAATTAAATTTTTAAGTGGGCGTGGGTTAAATGGCGCAGGGAAAGAAAACTAGTCAAACTAGTCTTTGAAATTCAAACTTAAACCGATTGAACCAACCAATTCAAAATAAGTTAGGCTCAATTAGACTAATTTAAACCCAACACATTTAGGCTTAATTAGTCTTAATTAAATTCTAATAAAATTAGGAATTGATCAAGCCCAACCTTTGATCAAATCAGGGTTTAAACCTCCTCGACGATTAGATCAACTAATGACCTAATCGGGTTTGACCCAATTGAATCCAATTCAATTGGACTTAGATCAAAAATAATTACTTAATTAAATTAAGTTAATTAGTGATCAAATCATCAATAAAATCTCTCATAAAATTAGAGTCTAAATCCAATGGGTGTCCAGACAGCAAAGTCCCATCAAAATGAAACTCTTGATCGAAGAGTCCCAAACCAGTGGGACTCTTGATTTTGGAGTCTGAAATAAGTGAAACTCATGATTATGGAGTCCCAACTCTCAATCACAGAGTTTTAGACATGTAGGACTCAAAGTCCCAGAGCTGTGGGACTTTTGGTCGAAGAGTTTCAATCCAGTGGAACTCTTGACCATAGACTCCCAAACATTAAGACTCAGTGTCCTAACCCACTAGGACTCCCGATCGAAGAGTCCCAATCTAGTGGGACTGTTGATCATAGAGTCTCAATCGAGTGGGACTCTTCACCATCGAGTTTCAGTCGAGTGGGACTCTTCACCAGCCATCAGATCAGGTAGGAACCTCTAGTGTGTGTGACTCCACAGGTCCAAAGCTAAGCCGATAGCGTAGAAACCAATTTTTATACTAATCAAAGTGACCATCTAGCAATGGTAGCCGATGTTTGGATAGGTTTAATAATCGCAATCATAATATTCAGAACCTACGTAAATATGATTACCGTATAATTCATCCCTATGACCTTTGTGTAATAGATGACTCAGGGTTAGACTGTCAATCCTAGAAAATACATCCATATCGTGTCTTAAAGCAATTAGTCCCGTGACCCCTCACTAAGACTACCTTGGCAAGGATTTGCTAAATTGAAATACAATTGAACATAACTCTTAAAATCAGGAGTGGTTAATCCTATCTTGATACACGCACCGACTCCACAAGTACTTGACTGTGCCTAAAAATCTTCTATCATTGAATTACAAATTCAGATAGTTCGGCACCAAAATACAGTGAGTTGCTTGAAAGTCTCCATGGTGATCTCAGGTTGGAGGAACATTTATATCCACATTCTATCGGAGCTAATCTTGATAGGAGAAAAGCTCCGGAGTTGGTCACGTTCAGTGCAGATGTATCCATACATCTCACTTACATATCATATCAGTATCTCAATACTCCTTGGTTATGAGGATAACCAATCTATATGGCACACAATGATCTATACTTGATAAATGTTGTCATCCTAAGTAACAACGTATCATTTGGTCATGACCTATTTAAGGACTAAACGATAAATCCTTCTTTGCTGAATCTAGATAGTCCTAAGGACTTCATCGCAATGCAAGAGTTCATTAGAAGATAACAGAATTTATGATGAAAAATGCCAAAATAACTTTTATTAATTTATAATTCACATATAATTATAAATATATGCCCCAATCGTCAGACTGATGATTGGCTTTGGGATACATTCCCAACACTTTCAACAGCTCTTTTATGCCCCAATAATTTTGTTAGGGATAGGAGGAGGACCTTGCCCTAACAAACAAAGGCCAACCCCATCAGGAATAGTAGGAGAACCTCATCCTGACATAGATAAAGACCTTCGATTATTTAAGATAGAAGATGGGGAGAGGCCCTTTCAACGATCCTTTTGTATCCTAATAACTTCGTTAGGGATAGGAGGAGGACCTCGCCCTAATAAAGAAAGGCCAACTCCATTAGGAGCAAGAGGCGGATCTCATCTTGATTGGAAGAGAAAAAGGACCAACCATGTCAGGAACAGGAGGAGAACCTCGTCTTGACATGAATGAAAACTTCTGATTGTTTAAGATAGGAGATGGGAAGAGGCTCTTTCAATAGCCCTTTTGTACCCCAATAATTTTATTAGGGATAGGAGGATGTCCTCGTCCTAACAAAGAAAGGTCAACTCCATCAGGAATAAGTGGAGGACCTCATCCTATCTGGGAGACAAGAAAGGCCAACCATGTCAGAAATAGGAGGAGAACCTCATCCTGATATGGATGAAGAATTCTAATTATTTAAGATAGAAGATGCAGAGAGATCCTTTCAATGATTCTTTTGTATCCCAATAATTTTGTTAAGAACAGGAGGAGGACCTCATCCTAACAAAAAAAGGCCAATCCTATCAGGAACAAGAGAGGGACCTCGTCCTAACTGGGAGATAAGAAAGGCCAATCATGTCAGAAATAGAAGGAGAATCTCATCCTGACATGGATGAAGATCTCTAATTTTTTAAGATAGGAGGTGGGGAGAGGCCCTTTCAATGGCTCTTTTATGTCCTAATAACTTTATTTGGGATAGGAGGAGGACCTCATCCTAATAAAGAAAGGCCAACCCCGTCAGAAATAGGAGAAAGACCTCATATTGACTGGGGGACAAGAAAGGCCAACCATGTTAGGAATGAAAGGAGAACCTCATCCTGACGTGGATGAAGATCTCTAGTTATTTAAGATAGGAGGTGGGGTGAAGCCTTTTCAATGATCCTTTTGTGTCTTAATAACTTTATTAGGGATAGGAGGAGAACCTCGTCCTAATAAAAAAAGGCCAATCCCATCAGAAATAGGAGAAGAACCTTATCCTGACTGGGTGATAAGAAAGGCCAACCATATCAGAAATAGGAGGAGAATCTTGTCCTGACATGGATGAGGACCTTCGATTATTTAAGACAAATGATGGAGAGAGGCCTTTTCAATGGCTCTTTTTTATCCCAATAATTTTGTTAGGGATAGGAGAAGGATCTCGTCCTAATAAAGAAAGACAAACCCCATCAAGAATAGGAGGAGAACCTCATCCTGATAGGGAGACAAGAAAGGCCAACCGTGTCAGGATTAGGAGGAGAATCTCATCTTGATATGGATGAAGATCTTCAGTTATTTAAGATAGAAAGTGGTGAAAGGCCCTTTTAATATCCCTTTTATGCCCTAATAACTTTATTAGGGGCAGGAGGAGGACCTCGTCCTAATAAAAAAAGTTCAATTCCATCAGAAATAGGAGGAGGATTCCATCCTGACTAAAAAATAAGAAAGGCTAATCATGTCAGGAACAAGAGGAGAACATCATCCTGACATGGATGAAGACCTCTAGTTATTTAAGATAGGAGGTGAGGAGAGACCTTTTCAATGGCCCTTTTTGTGAGGATTTATGGTGCTCCCAATCCTTGGAAAGCCATGGGAGGAGTTAGGGTGTTGACTTTCGGAAGACTAGGATAGGAGTGGTCCTAGGGCTAGGGTAGGAGTTATCATAGGATGGAGGTGGTATTTAGCTCTCCATGGGCTCAAGGTCTAGGTGTTGAGGGGCTTGGTTGGTGCTTCATAGATCTAGGACACAAGATAGAGTAAGAAACCAAAGTCGGAGCATGAAGACTATAAAAAATTTTTTTCTATAGTTTAGCCGGCTCAGTCCAGGACTGGGTCGGCTAAGTCTCAATGCACAGGCCAAATAGAGAGGAGCGCATTCAGGACTATAGACTGGCATGTAACTAGATTGGCTCAGTCTGAAACTAAGCTGACCCAGTCTTAGATTAGCCGACTTAATACTGAGACTGAGCCAGCTCAGTCCATGGGTAGAGCTATGCAAGGATCTATTTGGGGCTAGGATAGGGGCTTATCCTAGGAGTCTTAAGGCCTAATTTGAGAGGTCTTAAGGAGGCTAACTCATGTATAGGTCGGGTTTAGATCTAAGGGATGAGAGCATGGGAGATTATGGGTGCACATGGACTTAATGAGTGCTTTCATGTATTGGGTTAGCCAAGGGAGTTTTTGGTCGGGCCTAATGGCTATGTATAAATACATAGGTTGCATTAGGATTTTAAAAAGAGAGAGCAATCAATACAGATCTTTTCTTCCTCAATCTTTCTTCTCTCTAGTGTTATTACCCTAGGTTCTTGAAGAATCCCTGAGAGAGGGGGCACCTTCCTTAAGCCCAAGGAGAGAGGCATCCCAGCATAGATCTAGGTGATGATCTATGGTATACTATCTTAGAAAACGTTAAAGATCTCTCCATATCCATGCTAAAGATCAGGGGCTTTTGCAACATGATATCAGAGCTTGTGATGTCAAGAGAGGATTGACATTCGAGTGGTACCATGATTTCTTACAATTGGTATCAGAGATAGATGATGCCATGGTGATTGCACCAACATTTGGTATCAGAGCCTGATGGTGCATGGAAGAGAAGGAGAAATCATACAAGATGAAATAAAAAATCTATACTAGTATTCCATGGTATGTCTCAGATCTACCTTTGTTATTATTGTGGTTTGGCCAATCGGGAGTAGTAGGTTGAAGGTATAGGCTGAGAGGATTAATGAAAAGTATTTTATCCAGGATGGAAGGTTTGGATGCATGATTTGCTAGTCGATCTTGGAGGAAAGCCTGGGATGTATGATGGGTGATAGACGAGGAGCGCTGGAGTGCTGTAGTAGCATTTTTTTGAAGATGTAGGGCTGAGAGAGGCTCGGTGGTGCAGTAGCTGATGAAGGTATCTCAGTAAAAAGCATCAGGGTTCTTTAGGAAGATGGTAGTGTGGGGCAGTTGATGGTTGAAGAGAGGTTTTTCAAGGCATAATGGTTGAAGGAAGGCTAAAAAAGTGACTATATATCCTTCGGTTGTAGGAAGATGGGAAAGTAGTCAAGGATGTATTCAGTGGTTCGACTAGAGTAGATATTTACGGAGCCTTGGGGGTGATGGAGATGGATGATCCATGGAGGTCCAGTAGGTTAGGACTGGATGGCTGTAGAGTAGTGCAGAGATGAGCCAGGGTGCACTAAAGTGCTATAGTAGCGCTACTCTGGAGGCATAGGGGTTGAGAGAGGCTTGATGGTGCAGTAGCTGAGAGAAGTATCTCAGTAGAGAGTATCAGGTGGCATCTTAAGAAGATCTGGAGTAGGTCCTAGGAAGAGCCAGGAGGTCTCAGAAAGCGTTAGGAGGTCTTAAGAAGTTGGGAGTATCTTGGATCATATTTCTTCTATAGGAGCATTAGGAAGAGTCGTGGTTTAAGTGGAGGATGATTTATGTACAGCAAGAGAGGACATGGATACCCATGAGAAGGTAGTGTTGAGATGAGATAGAAAGCAATAGAGTGCTACAGTATTATTTTTCTGAAGGCATAGGGTTGAGAGAGGCTCGACGATGCAGCAACTGAGGAAGGTATCTCAGTAGAGAGTGTTAGGAGGCATCTTAGGAAGATCAGGTGTAGGTCTTAGGGTGAGCCAGGGAGTCTCAAGAGCCTCGAAATGAGATAGGTGGGTCTGAGCCTAGGATGGGATTTGAGTTGTAGTTCCTCCAAGCGCAACTAAAGTGATGGCTAGTGTAGGGGCAGAAGAGGAGAAGGCTAGGGTGGAATTCTCTAAGGTTCAGTTGCTGGATTTAGAGGAGTTGGATAAGCTCCTATATATTTTAGAGGTGCCTGTAGGTTGCGAAGATATCTGATATGACTTCGAAGAGGGTTGTGGAGTGTGGAGGATTCGAAGGGACAGCGATGGTGTTCGAGGTGTAGTGGCAGGCCCAGCAGTGTAGCATTGGATGGCTAGCCTCGAGGGACTCAGGTATAGAGTCGGCTTCTGTGGCATTAGATGGATTTCGATTTCAAGTAGAGCACCAGAGAGGTGGCTTCATAGGTGGAGCTTCGGAGTGGTGGCTTCATAAGTGTGGAGAAAATTTGGTATGAGTTCGGAGCAGAGGAGTGCAGGAGGATTGATATCCTAGCATCAGTAACGATAATACATAGTTTCAGGTGGAGCAGCATGTGTAGAAAGATAGACATAGCTCTGAGGAGATCATGTCAGGTGGTATAGCATGTGCTGGTATAGTAGGATGCTGTAGGTTCTCTAAGAAAGTTCAGAAAAAGTGATGCAGCTGCTAAGCAGAAGAAATCCTATAATTCCAGGATGATGCTAAGAAGTAAGCCAAGACTTCAACTATAGAGGTAGTCATCCTAAAGGCCTCAAGGGTGCACAGTAGCTGAAGAATGGCAGAGGCAATGTTTGCATAATAGGCTGTTAGAGTGTGCAGTGATAGCGGGATCGTGTAGGAGAGCATTGCCAAGGGTTTGCCAAGGCTTGAGAGCACCAAGGTAGAGATTGTAAGGATTTATGGTGCTCCCAAGCCTTGGGAGGCCATGGAAGGAGTTAGAGTATTGACTCCAGGAAGACTAGGATAGGAGTGGTCCTAGTGTATGACAGGAGTTGTCTTAGGATGGAGGTGGTATTTAGCCCTCCATGGGCTCAAGGTCTAGGTGTTGAGGGCCTTGAGGGGCTTGGTTGGTGCTTCGAAGACTTGAGACATAAGATGAAGCAAGGAACTAAAGCTAGAGCATGAAGATTATAGAAAAAGATTTTTATATAGGTTAGCTAGCTTAGTCCAGGACTGGGTTGTTGGGAAATATATCCTAAAGCCAATCACCAGCCTATTGGTGGTTATGCTATATTATAATTATAATTAATTTATTAATTAATAAAATATATTTTTAGCATTTTTATCATAAAGTATTCATCTTCTAACGAACTCCATTATTGTGATGAAGTTCTTAGGACTATTTAGCTTCGATAAAAAGATGATTTATTGATTAGTCCTTAAATCTATTCACGATCAAATAATAGACTGTTATTAGAACGATAGCATCTATTGAGCATAGGCCATTATATGCCATATAGGTTGGTTATCCTCTTAATCAGAGAGTATGGAGATACTAGTATGGCATACAAGTGAGATGTATGGATACATCGTCATTGAACATGACCAACTCTAGAGCATTCTGCTATCAAAAATGTCTAATGGGATATAGGTATAAGTATTTCTTAGACCTGAGATCACCTCAGTGACTTGCAAGCAACTCACTATGCTTTGGTACCAGACTAACTAAATTTCTAATTCAGTAATGGAAGGCTTCTGGGCATTGTCAAAAACTTGTGAAGTTGGTGTGTGATCAAGATGGATTGACCACTCCAAGAGTTGGAAAAGAATGTATCATTATATTTTAATATAGCAAAACCTTGGCTAGGACAATCAATCAGATGGATTTGATATTTTGAAATACAATGTGGACAACCAGATCAGAGTTGATAGTTGAACTCTGAGGTGTCTTATGAGTATTTTGGTCAAGGAGATGAATTATATCAAAACTAGATCCACACGGGTTCTAAGAATGTTATTCTACACATTTGACTTATCCAACCATCAGGTACCATTGCTAGATGGTTACTTTGACTGGTATAGAAATTTATTCCTATGCTACTGGCTTAGGTTTGGACCTATGAGGTCACACACATTAGAGCTCATGATCTGATCGGATGGTTGATCAATGATTAAGAATCGTTCTAAGGTTAAACGATCAATATGATTGATGTTTAACCTAGTGCAAATGTTGCAAGAGGATCGATTAGCAATTAGATTGCTAATTAGCTTAATTTGATTAAGCCAAAAAGTTAAGATTAAATTTAATTAAATATGATTTAATTAGATTTAGTTTGCACTTGATTGGATCAAGTTCAATTGGCTTATTGGATAAGCCAAGTTCAAGAAAAAACTAGTCCTAGTTCAACTAGGACTTAGGTCAACCCAATTTTCTAATTTTATTAGATAATTAAATTAAAATTAAATCTAATTTAATTAAATTATTAATTGGGTTAGGGTCTAATTTAATTTAGTTGACTTAGTTTTAATTTAATTTGATTTAAGAAACTACTTTGACTAAGTCATAGGCGGAATCCTACTAAGACTAGGATTCCACCTTGCACCACCTTAGCCCCCCATGCCCCACACCCTCTTTCTCTCTTAATTTGTGTGACAAAAACTTCTCCCCAGACCTTCACACATGCCCAAAGCTTTTCCCTCTTTCTTACATGGAATGTGGTTGTGGACCAAGTCAAAGTAGGAATTAGTTTAGATTTCAAATTCTATGAGATAGAATTTTAGGAAACCGAAACTCTTCCCTTATGGCACCAATTTTACCCAAACATTTTTTGGGATTTTCAAGGGTTATATGGCACATATTGTGCACCCTTTTCTGGTGGTCCATGGTAAAAAAGGAGGAGGGGGCGCCCAAGAGTTGGGCACCCCAAGTCTTGCCCTTTTTGGACATTCGTTGCTAGGTATTTGACCTAGACAAGGAGTCTATCCTAACTTATTATTTAGGATGAATTTTGAGCTGATTTTTGGTAAAATTTTAGACCATTGAGAGACCTTTGGGAATGTAAAAATTAGGAAGAAAGAATATTGGGGTGTGGGGATTTCATAGACACCAAGGTAGGTGTCTAGGTGAGAGTGAAGAGAAGAAGAAGAGGGTCTTCTTCTAGGGTTGCTGTGTTCAACTCTTTCCTTCCTCTTTCTTTGAGTTTTCTAAGAGTGTCTCATATCTAAAACCTCTTTTCCTCATTCTCCTCTTTTAAAGAGTCCAAATCTAGAAGAAGGAGGCATATGATTGATCATCAAAGAAAGATCAGCATAGTACTAGCATACTGTGCTGATTTCTTACATTAAGACTTTTGATCGTGATTCGTTGGCTCATATGGATGACTCTTAGAGGTCAGATGCATATACAGCTCACAACTTCATTCTCAAGCTTGGATCGGCAATTTAGAATGTCTAACTTGCATAGCTAATAGATCTGATCTATTATTTTCATACTTGCATTAGATGTAGTGTATACACATATTGATATGATCAATATATTTTTATTTCTTTATTATATTTTAATTTTTGATTTAATGATATGCCATGATCATGTAATAGATTGCTAGATCTAGGATATTTTTTAATATTTAAAATTAATTTTAATTAATTTTATTCTTTGACCGCCTGATCTTGAAAAAATTTCAAGATCTAGTCCTGAATTCCTATATCTGGTTCCTTCAATTGGTATTAGAGCCTAGGTTGATTATTATATAATTATGTGTGTATATTTAGATTATCTCTTAGATTAGATCTAATTTATAATCTCATTATTAAACCTAAAATTAAAAATGATGATCACACGAACTGATATAAGGTTGTCCTACTGTAAGGTTTATCCCCTATAGTGGAGAGATTATCCTAGTTTGTATAGATCTATCTCTAATCATAAATTTATTAGACATGATATAATTTTATTTATGATTTAATAGATTTAAAATAATTTTAGATCTAAAAATAAAAATTTTAGATTGCACTAACTATTTATAAAGTTGTCCTGCTGTAAGATTTATCCCTTATAGTGGAGAGATTATCCTAGTATGTGCTGATCTAAAACATTGATCATAAAATTTTAGATTAGATCTAAGAGATTTTATGATCTAATTAAAAATATTTTAATCTGATTTTAATTATTATAAATATGTTAGATTTGATTTAAAATAATTTATGATTAACTATAGTTGAATCTGTTTTAATTACATGAACCTATTTAGATTAGATCTAAAGTAGTTTCATGCTTATCTTACTTGCATATTGATTATGAATCAAACATGCAACTTGATTGATAGAACCATATTATAAAAATATTTTATAAATATAAAAATTATTTTTGAAAAGTCGAATCCCAACTCTCAGCCCAAAACTTAATTAAAAATTAAAAAAGTTATTTGATTAGGATCTAGAATTTTGAATTGAAGATCCTAAGACACAAATCATAACACATTGGATTTAATGGGTTAGTGAAAATTAGGTCCATTAATTGGGTTAGACCTAGGATTAGATTAAAGAATGGACTTAATTAGAGAATTGACTAAATCTAATCAATTATTATCTTAGATTAGATCAAGAATTCTCTAGATTAATTACAATAGTTGTAGTTGGTCAAGTCCATGTCTTTAATGAGACCCAAGATGGACTTGATTCTTGGCTATGTGGTCTAGCACGAACTGTTAGGTTGATCTAATCAAGACTAATTAAATCAGTTGGTGTTTAAGGTAAATCAGACCGGTGGTCTTTAATTGACAGCCTACTTACCAGGCTATTTTTGATGGTGTCTAAGGCAACCTTTAGCAGACCCTCCCACTGATCGAACTTACTTGATCTGTTGGTAAAATTATGTTTTGATAAGATCACTTGACTATTCGAGCTGATCCTATAAAGATCTTTCTTAGGCTGACTTGCTGAAGCTAGTGGAAAGATCATGAGAAGCTGGTTCATCTAACCTTTTCTCATTTTTAAATTAAATCCTCTAAAATTATTAGATCCCTAAAATAAAATAGTTATTATGATAACTAGATCATAGCCTTCCATTAAGTGGATGATAATGGGTTCATTAGTTGGATAATCATTGGAGGCCCAAAGGCTTGGTGTTTATCGGCTAATGGAATTATCATTCATTATATTTATTTCTTTGCTGCATCTTTCTAAATGGTGGTTAGGTTAGCCAACCAAAGTTGGGCCTAATCATTCATTGATTTGATGGGCCAAGATGGTCATGTTAATGGTTAGACTTAACTAGACCTTTTCAGTGGAGGCCAAAGCCTACTGATTAGGGACTGGGGAAAAATTTAATTACTAAAAATTATTTGAAGAAATAATTGGTTATGAACCTATCCTTAGATGTACATGGATTGGCCAATTAAAGTTGGGCTCGTGTGTAGTCTATGTGGATTCTAGTACCCACTAAGGAATTAGGATAATTTCCTGAATTGGAGGTAGAGACTACCAATTCGAATAAAATAGTGGGAGAATCTTTTGATTAAAGTCTAAATCTTTATGTTTAATAAATTAATTACTAATTAGATTATGATTTTTTTTATGCAGATATGGCCACTTTTCTATCTCTTCAATCATTGTTGGACAATGATAAGTTGGTGGGATCCAACTTCGATAGCTGGTACTAAAAATTGAAGATAGTCCTGGAGCATGAATGGATCCTATATATGCTGATGGATCCTACACCTGAGAAGCCTGCTGCCAGTACACGTAGAATAGTCAGAGACACTTATCAGAAGTGGCTTAGTGATCGGACCAAAGTGTGCTGCATCATGCTGGCTACCATGAGCGACGAGTTCAATCGTAGATTTAAGATAGCTCAGCCAAAGGATATGCTTCAAGTATTAGAGGATTTCTTTGGCACACCCAATGATGTGGAGAGGCATAAGACTAATTATGCCATCTTCAATGCCAGGATGCGGGATGGTACCTTTATCATCGATCATGTATTGTACATGATCGAACTGATAGAGCAATTGAGCAAGCTCGACTTTTCTTTGCATAAACAACTTAGAAAGGATGCAATATCGAACTCACTATCTAAGTCTTTTCTCCCATTCCTTACTTATTTTGGAATGACAAAGCCTGAAGTAGACTACCATGGGTTATTGGGGTTGCTTTAGAACTTTGAGAAGGATCACCAACTCCATAAGAAGTCGGTGAACTTAGTGCAAGGTTCGTCTTCTGGTTCTCGACCCTTTAGGAAAGAAAAGAAAAACAAAAAGAAGAAAGCTAAGAAGGTGCAAGTTTAGGCTGAGACATCTATGTAGGGCCAGATCAAAAAGATCAAGCCCAATAAGAGTCAAGCTGAATGCTTCTTTTGCAAGATGCGGGGCCACTGGAACAGGAACTATCCTTAGTACATTGCTTCTCTGAATCCGAACAGGCAGAGAAAGAAGCAAGCTGTTGCTGGGCAAGGTATTTATATGATAACTCCTTGCAACTTCTCTATTTATGATATTACTGACTGGGCATTGGATACCGATAGCCCTTATCATATTTGTAATTCATTGTAGGGATTGCAGGTCAGTAGGAGATTCAAGCAAGGAGAAAGGTTTCTGAACATTGGAGATGGAAGACCAGTTCCAATTCTAGCCTTAAAAATCCTAAAATTTGTATTTGAGTCCCATACCGTTATTCTTAGTGATTATCATTTCTGTCCTAATTTTTTTTTAAAATACTATTTCTATAGGCCTTCTGACCAAAAACCATTATAAAATTTCAGTAAAAAAATAAGTTTATAATATCATTATGAATGGTGTTACTATTTGCTATGGATATTTGAATAATGGTGTATTATGCTATCATAATCTATTAACGTAGTCTATTCAACTGACAAGCATCCTAGATTAGATAGTGTGTTAGATATTTATTTATGGCACTGCAGGCTAGGTCATATAAATAAGAACATAATAAATATGTTGACTCAAGAGAAAATCCTTGAAGTTAGTGATTGTGAATTACTCCCAATTTGTGAGTCCTCTCTTCTTGGTAAAATAACCAAGTCATCTTTTACTGAAAATGATGAGAGAGCCACTGAGCTCTTAGGTCTAGTACATATTGATGTATATGGACCAATAAGCACAAGTGCCATAGGTGGATATTTCTACTTCATCACTTTCATAGATGATCTATCCAGATATGGATATGTCTATCTGATGAAATACAAGTCAGATTCATTTGAAATGCTCAAATGATTCCGAAGTGAAGTAGAAAAATAAATTGGGAAGAGTATTAAAACTCTTCGATCTAATCGAGGAGGAAAATACCATTCTGATGGGTTTCTCACATATCTAGGAGAAAATGAGATTCTTTTTCAATGGACTCCTTCAGAAATACCAAAGCATAATGGTGTGTCTGAAAGGAGGAATCGGACTCTGTTAGACATGGTTCGATCCATGATGGGTTTTGCCAGCTTATCAATATCCTTCTAGGGATATGCACTCGAATCGGCTTGCTATCTATTAAATAGGATTCTAAGTAAGTCTGCAGTTAAGACTCCATATGAGATATGAATAGGGCGTAAGCCAGCACTTTCACACCTTAGAGTTTGGTGGTGCCCGGCTTATATCAAACGGTTAGTTACAGATAAACTTGGACCTAGGTTTGACAAGTGCACATTTATAGGATATCCAAAAGAGACCAAAGGATGCTATTTCTATCATACTAATGAACAAATGATGTTCATTAGCCTTAAGGCAACCTTTATGGAAAGAAAGTTTCTTGGTGAAGGAACTGTTGCCTCTAAAGTTGAACTTAATGAAGTTCAATAGGTAGAAAAATCGACACTTGTGGCTGAACCTGAGTTGGATTTGATTAGATTAGATTTGGAGTCTAGTGTACCTACACCATTAAGATGATATAGTAAAGTACCACATCATCTGGATAGATACTATGGTTTCTTGATTCGGGATGGTGATCCCATTGAATTCGATGAGAATGATAAGAATTCGATCACTTATATGGATGCTATGTAGAGATCCAATTTTAAGAAATGGCTTGAGGCCATAAAATCCAAAATGGAGTCCATGAAGGTCAACGATGTGTGGACATTAGTTGATCTACCCAAAGGGGTCAAATCCATTTAGTGTAAATAGATCTTTAAAAGAAAAATAAGTGCAAATAGAAAGGTGGAGACCTATAAAGCCCATCTATTTGCCAAGGGATATCGTCAATGTTATGGTTTTGACTATGATGAGATATTCTCTCCTATGGCAATGCTCAAATCCATTTGGATGATGCTTGCGATAGCTGTCCATTTGGACTATGAGATCTGGCAGATGGACGTAAAGATAGCTTTCCTAAATAGAGAGCTGACGGAAGAGGTGTATATGATACAACCTGAAGTTTTCACATCCAAAGATGAGTCCAAGGTGTGCAAGCTTTAGAGATCCATTTATGGATTGAAGCAGGCATCTTAGAGTTAGAACATGTATTTTGATAAGGTGATCAAAATGTATGGCTTAATTAAGAATGGAGAAGAGCCTTGCATTTACAAATGGACAAATGGTCCAGCAGTAGTATTTTTTGTCTTGTACATGGATGACATTCTCTTAATCAAAAATGATATCCCCGCACTGCAGGAAATAAAAATCTAGTTATCATCATAGTTCTCCATGAAGGACTTAGATGAAGCATCCTACATCCTAGGAATGAAGATCTATAAGGATAGATCTAAAAGGATGCTTGGATTATCTCAGTCTACGTACATAAAAACTGTACTGAAGAGGTTCAGCATGGAGAATTTTGAAAAGGGCTATCTTCCGATAGGCCATAAAATTTCTCTCTCTAAGAAGGATTGTCCAACAACTCCTGAAGAGAGAGAGAGTATATGAGTAGAGTCCCATATACTTCTACAGTGGGATCTATCATGTACACCATGACATGTACGATATCAAATGTAGCATACTCACTAGGAGTAGTGAGTAGATACCAGTCTGATTTTAGAAAAAATCACTAGAAAGTGGTTAAAGCCATCCTTAAGTATTTGAGAAATACTAAGGACCAATGGTTGGTTTATGGCGAGTCAGATATGAAACTTATGAGGTTTATAGACTCTAACTTTTAATCTGACCATGATGACAGTAGAAGCATGTCGGGGTATATCTTTACTCTAAATGGTGGAGCCATCTGCTAGAAGAATTCCAAGCAACATACTATGGCAGACTCTATTTGCGTAGTAGAGTACAACGTAGCATAACATACCATGAAGAAAGCATGTGGCTGAAAAATTTTATTACCAAGCTCAGAGTAGTACCTTCCCTAGATGATCCGATTCTACTCTTCTGTGACAACACTGGTGCCATAGCTCAGACAAAGGAACTAAACGCACAGCAGCGGACGAAGCACATCCTGCGCCATTTCCATCTGATTCGAAAGATCGTGGATTGAGGTGATGTTGACCTTCATAAGGTTGATGGAAAGAATAACCTGGCTGATCACTTCACTAAAGCCCTGGTAATAAAGAAGTTCGATAACCATAAGTCGAAGATGGGTATTAGATACTGTGTCAAGTAGCTTTAGAACAAGTGAGAGTTATTGAAAAATATATTCCAAAGCCAATCGTTAGCCTATTGATGGTTGTGCTATATTATAATTATAATTAATTTATTAATTAATAAAATATACTTTTGATATTTTCATCATAAAGTATTCATCTTCTAATGAACTCCATTATTGTGATGAAGTTCTTAGGACTATTTAGCTTCGATAAAGAGAGGATTTATCGATTTGTTCTTAAATTTGTTTATGATCAAATGATAGGCTGTTAATTAGGATGACAGCATCTATCGAGCATAGGTCGCTGTATGCCATATAGATTGGTTGTCCTCTTAACCAAAGAGTATGGAGATACTGGTATGGCATATAGGTGAGATGTATAGGTACATCATCATTGAATGTGATCAACTCTAGAGCATTCTACTGTCGAGAATATCTTTGATGGAATATAGGTATAAGTGTCCCTTAGACTTGAGATCACCTTAGTGACTTGAAAGCAACTCAATGTGCTTTGGTACCGAACTAACTAAATTTCTAATTTAGTAACGGAAGGCTTCTGGGCATAGTCAAGTACTTGTGAAGTCGGTATATGATCAAGATGGAATTGACCACTCCAAGAGTAGAAGAAGAATGTATCATTATATTTCAATATAGCAAAATCTTGGTTAGGATAATCCATCAGATGGATTTGATATTTTGAAATATAATGTGGACAATCTAATCAAAGTTGATAGTTGAACTCTAAGGTGTCCTACGAGTATTTTGGTCAAAGAAATGAATTATATGAAAACTATATCCACATGGGTTCTAAGGATGTTGTTCTACACATTCGACCTATCCGATCGTCGGATATCATTGCTAGATGGTTACTTTAATTAGTATAGAAATCTATTCCTATGCTACTAGCTTAGGTTTGGACCTATGATGTCACATACATTAGAGCTCATGATTTGATCGGATGGTTGATCAATGATTAAGAATCGTTCTAAGGTTAAACGATCAATACGATTGATGTTTAACCTAATGCAAGTATTGCAGGAGGATCGATTAGCAATTAGATTGCTAATTAGATTAATTTGATTAAGTCAAAGAATTGAGATTAAATTTAATTAAATATGATTTAATTAGATTTAGTTTAGACTTGATTGGATCAAGTCCAATTAGCTTATTGGATAAGCCAAGTGTAAGAAAAAACTAGTCCTAGTTCAACTAGGACTTAGATCAATCCAATTTTTTAATTTGATTAGAAAATTAAATTAGTATTAAATCTAATTCAATTAAATTTTTAATTAGGTTAGGGTATAATTTAATTTGGTTGACTTGGTTTTGATTTAGTTCGGTTTAAGAAATCACTTTGACCAAGTCATAGATGAAATCCTAGTAAGACTAGGATTACACCTTGCGCTACCTTAGCCCCCCATGCCCCACATCCTCTTTCTCTCTTAATTTGTGCAACAAAAACTTCTCCTCAGACCTTCACACATGCCCAAAGCTTTTCCCTCTTTCTTTCTTACATGGAATGTAGTCGTGGACCAAGTCAAAGTAGGAATTAGTATGGATTTCAAATTCTATGAGATAGAATTTTAAGAAACCGAAACTCTTCCCTTATGGCACCAATTTTACCCAAATTTTATCTAGGATTTTCATGGGTTTTATGGTACATATTGTGCGCCCTTTGCTGGTGGTCCACGGTAGAAAAGGAGGGGGCGCCCAAGAGTTGGGCGCCCTAAGTCTTGCTCTTTTTGGATATTCCTTGGTAGGTATTTTACCTAGATAAGGAGTCTATCCTAACTTATTATTTATGATAAATTTTGGAGTAATTTTTCATGAAATTCTAGATCATTGAGAGACCTTTGGGGTGTGTAAAAATTAGGGAGAAAGAGTATTAGGGCGTGGGGATTTCATAGACACCAAACTAGGTGTCTAGGTGAGAGCAAAGAGAAGAAGAAGAGGGTCTTCTTTTAGGGTTGCTGTGTTTACCTCTTTCCTTCCTCTTTCTTTGAGTTTTTTGAGAGTGTCTCATATCTAAAACCTCCTCTCCTCCTTTTTCTCTTTGGAAGAGTCTAAATTTAGAAGAAGGAGGCATCTGATCGATCGTTAAAGAAGGATCAGCAAAGTACTAGCATATTGTGCTGATTTTCCACATCAGAACTTTTGATCGTAATTCGTGGGCTCATGTAGATGACTTCTAGAGGCTGGATGCATGTGCGGCTCACATCTTTATCCTCAAGCTTGGATCAGTAAGTTAGAATATCTAACTTGTATAGATAATAGATCTGATCTATTATTTTCATACCTGCATTAGATGTGGTGTATACACATGTTGATGTGATCAACATGCTTTTATTTCTTCATTATATTTTAATTTTTGATTTAATGATATGCCATGATCTTGTAATAGGTCACTAGATCTAAGATATTTTTTTATATTTAAAATTAATTTTTATTAATTTTAATCTTTCACTACCTGATCTTGAAAAAATTTCAAGATCTAGTCCTGAAATCCTAGATCTGGTTCCTTTATGGGTCGGCTAAGTCTCAGTGCACATGCCAAACAGAGAGGAGTGCATTCAAAACTATAGGCTAGCATGCAACTGGGTTAGCATAGTCTAAAACTGAGCTGACCCAGTCTCAAGTTAGCCAGCTCAGTGCTAAGACTGAGCTGGCTTAGTTCGCGGGCAAAGCTACGCGAGGGTCTATTTGGGGCTAGGATAGGGACTCATCCTAGGAGTTTTAAGGCCTAGTTTGGGAGGTCTTAAGGGGGCTAATGTTGAAAATTATGTCTCAAAAGCCAATCATTAGCCTGTTAACGGTTGAGCTACTTTGTATATATAATTGATCATTGATAAATAAAATACTTTGACATATTTTTCATCACAAGTCTTTATCTTCTAACAAACTCTATTTTTGTGATGAAGTCCTTAGGGCTATTTAGTTTTGATAAAGAGAGGATTTGTCGATTAGTTCTTAAATTAGTTTATGACCAAATGATAGGCTGTCAAATAGGATGACAGTGTCTATTGAGCATAGGTCACTGTATACTATATAGGTTGGTTGTCCTCTTAACTAAGGAGTGTGGGGACACTGGTATAGTATACAAGTAAGATGTATGGGTACATCGTCATTGAACGTGACCAACTCTAGAGCATTCTACTATCGAGGATGTCTCTGATGGGATATAGGTATGTGTTCCTTAGACCTGAGATCACCTCAATAACTTGTAAGCAACTTACTGTACTTTGATACCGGACCAACAAAATTTTTAATTTAGTAATGAAAGGATTTTGGGTACAATCAAGTACTTGCAAAATTGGTGTATGATCTAGATGGAATTGACCATTTCAAGAGTTGGAGAAGAATGTATCACTATATTTTAATATAGCAAAATCTTGGTCAGGATAATCCATCAGATGGATTTGATATTTTGAAATATAATGTGGACAATCTAATTAAAGTTAACAGTTGAACCCTGAGGTGTCCTATGAGCATTTTGGTCAATGGGATGAATTATATGAAAACTATATCTGCATGAGTTCTTAAGATGGTGTTCTACACATTCGACCTATCGGACCGTCGGATATCATTGCTAGATGATCACTTTGATTGGTATAAAAATTTATTTCTATGCTACTGACATAGATTCAGACCTATGAGGTCATACACATTAGGGCTTATGATCTAATCGGATGGTTGATCAATGATTGAGAATCATTTTAGGGTTAAACGATCCATAGGATTGATGTTTAACATAGTGCAAGTATTGTAGGAGGATTGATTAGCAATTTAATTGCTAATTATCTTAATTTAATTAAGCCAAAGAGTTAAGATTAAGTTTAATTAAATATAATTTAATTAGATTTGGTTTGGGCTTGATTGGATCAAGTCCAATTGACTTATTGGATAAGTTAAGTGCAAGAAAAAACTAGTCCTAGTCTAACTAGGACTTAGGTCAACCCAATTTTCTAATTTGATTACAAAATTAAATTAGAATTAAATATAATTTAATATAATTTAATTAAATCATTAATTGGGTTAGAACCTAATTTAATTTAATTGAGTTGGTTTTGGTTTAATTTATTTTAAGAAACTACTTTGACCAAGTCATAGATAGAATCCTAGTAAGACTAGGATTCCTCCTTGTGCCACCTTAGTCCTAATTCCCCCCATGCCTTTTTTTTTTCTTTTGGTATTTTTCATGAAAAATCATTTTCTTCTTGACCTTCACATACGCCCCCTCTCTCGCTCTCTTTCTCATATGATAATTGGGTAGAAGACCAAGTCAAAGGAGTTTGTTTTGATATTGGATTCTATGAGATAGAATCCTAACAAACCCAAACTCTTTCCAAAAGGTGCCACCCCCTCTCTCAATTAATTTCTCTCTTATTCCACATGAGAAACCCTTTTTCTTGTGTGATTTTTCTTGCTGGTACATGTCAAAAATTATGGAGGGGGCGTTCAAGAGTTGGGCGCCCCTTGAATTTCTTATATTTTGAATGAATTTTGGCTTGAAATTTTTTAAGTTATAGACCTTTGAGAGGGCTTTAAGGTGTGTAAAAATTAGGAAGAGAGAACCTCTAGGCATTGAGATTCAATAGATACAAAACTAGGTATCTAGGTGAGAGCAAAGAGAAGAAGAGGGTCTTTTTCTAGGGTTGCTGTGTTCATCTCTTCCCTTCCTTCTTTCTTGGGTTTTCTAAGAGTCTCTCATATCTAAAACTTTTTCTCCTCCTTCTCCTCTTTAGAAGAGTTCAATCTAGAAGAAAGGAGGCATCTGATCAACCGTCGAAGAAAGATTAGCGCAATACTAGCATACTATGCTAATTTCCAACATCTGGATTTCTGATCGTGATCGTGGGCTCGTGTGGATGATTCCTAGAGGCCATATGTGTGTTTATCTTAAAACTTCATCCTCAAGCCTGGATCAGTGAGTTAGAACATCTAACTCACTCAGGTAATGGATTTGATCTATTATTTTTTCATACATGCATGAGATGTAGTGTAGATTTAGGTTGATGTGATCAACCTTTCCTTCTTGTTTAATTTTGATTTTAGATTTAAATTCAATGCAATAATCATATAATATAGTCTTAGATCTAGGGATTATATGATATTTAGAATTAACTAGATTAACTAGTTTAATTTTGATTCTTCCATTGCTAATCTAGAAAAATTTTAAGATCTAGCCCTGAAATCCTAGATCTGGTTTCTACAATTGGTATTAGAGTCAGGTTAATTATTATATAATTTTTGATGCATGATTGGATTATTTTTAAATTAGATCTAATTAATAATCTAATATTTAAATCTAAAATTAAAATCTTAGATCATACGAACTGCTTTAAGGTTGTCCTGTTGTAAAGTTTATCCCATACAGTGCAAAGGCTATCCTAATTCGTATAGATCTAATATTATTCATAAACTTATTAGGTATGATCTGATATTATTTAGAAAGATTTTAAATTTTAAAATAAAATTTTAGATTGCATGAACTGATCTTATAAGGTTGTTCTATTATAAGGTTTACCCCTTACAATGAAAAGGTTGTCATAGTATGTACTGATCATAAAATTTTAGATTAGATCTAAGAGATTTTATGATCTAATTAAAAATATTTAATCTAATTTTAATTATCATAAATATTTTAGATTTAATCTAAGTTGACTTATGATTGATTGATCTTGAAATTATTTCAATTATATGAACTTGTTTAGATTAGATCTAAAGTAGTTTCATGCTCTTCTTACTTGCATATTGATAATGAATCAAACATGCAACTTGGTTAGTAGAACCATGTTATAAAAATATTTTATAAATATAAAAATTATTTTTGAAAAGTCGAATCCCAACCCTCAGTCCAAAACTTAATTAAGAATTAAGAAGTTATTTGATTAGGATCAAGGATTATAAATTGAAGATCCTAAGACACGAATCATAACACATTAGGTTAAATGGATTAGTAAAGATTAGGTCCATTAATTAGGTTAGACCTAGGGTTAGATTAAAGAATGGACTTAATTAGAGAGTTGACTAAATCTAATCAATTATTGTTTTAGATTAGGTCAGGGATTTTCTAGATCAATTATAATAGTTGTAGTTAGTCAAGTCCATGTCTTTAACGAGACCCAAGATGAACTTGATTCTTGGCTATGCGGTATAGCACGAACTATTAGGTTGATCTAATTGAAACTAATTAAACCAGTTGGTGTTTAAGATAAACTAGACTAGTGGTCTTTAATTGGTAGCCCGCTTATCTGATCATTTCTGATGGTGTCTAAGGCAAGCTTTGGCAGACCCTCCTACTGATCGAACTTACCTGGCCTCTTAGTGAAATTATGTTTTGATCGGATCACTTGACTATTTGAGTTGACCCATGTCAGCTAGGTAAATCAGTTTAACTAATTTAGGTTCTCCTATACCAGCCTATTAATGGTCTCCTTTAAGTTGACTTGGTGAAGTTAGTGGGAGGATCATGATAAGCTATTTCATCTGACCTTTCCTCATCTTCAAATTAAATCCTCTAAAATTATTAGGTCCCTAAAATGAAATAGTTATATGATAACTAGATCATAGCCTCCCATTAAAGTGGATGATAATGGGTCCCTCAGTTGGATAATCATTGGAGGTCCAAAGGCCTGGTGCTTATCGGTTGATGTAATTATCATTCATTATATGATCTTTTGGATACATCTTTCTAAATGGTGGTCAGGTTGATGTAATTATCATTCATTGGTTGTGTTGGTGTGAAATCTAGTTGTCACTAAAGGAGTGCTGGAGTCAGAGAAGATGAGGTCGCCATCGGGGACCTGCAAGACAAGTCTCATCCAAAGCCTGGGGGGAGGGTGGCTCCGACAAGACCCTTCGATGATCAAGTCAGCTCTTTCGATCAGCAAAGATGGAGTACTCAGTAGAGAAAGCTGTAGAGTATTGAGAAAAAAAAAAGAGCCTAGAGAAAACATATCTAGAGGATCCTTTTTATAAACGAAGCCTATAACAAACTGATAGTGACAGCTGTAACCATCCGATAGTGGGCCGCTCGGAGCTACGTGGAGTTTGTTATGAAGGGTAGTGTCTATTGTCGTGATGTGCTAGTCCATTAAGATTTAATAGTTAAAGTCTGGACCTCTTAAGCGGTTCGTGGGTGAGTTGATTCATGTCGTGTGGGGTTGGATTCGTGTGAAGACCTTCCTAGATGACTGTGAAAAGTTTGACTGTTGGAGGAGTCCGAAAGGGATTCGGCTGCTGAAAAAGTTCAAAAGGAGTTCAACCGTCAGAGGAGTTCGACTGTGATCATGAGTTATACCTGATCGAGCACCAAATTGAACTTTGGTGGGAGCGAGGTTCACCCCCAACAACAGTCTCCCTACTTTCGAATTCAAAATTTGAAGGAAGTAAAAAGACGACCATCGAAGTTCATTCTTGGGCCCTCACCTCATCGGGATGAGATATTTTGGTGTTTGCCGCACTGGCACCAAAACTTTTTAAATCTGAAATGAGTTCGAAAAGATGGCCCTTCATTTCTCCCACAAAAACTTTGCCCTAGGTACGACACCATAAAGACTACATCTGCAGCCACCTTTCTATCATGATGAGTGGGACATGTGGCGCATGCTGACCGACCGAAGTTGATCCGCGATCATAGCCACCTCGGATTAGTTTCGGCTATTTAAGGTCTTCTTCTTTCGCTCGGAAGTCATTCCTGCCCGAGTCTTCTCCTTCCTTCAGCCTCCGTCCATCTTCTTTCCAAGGGTCTTAACCTTCTCTCGCCTTCCTGAGCTTCGGACACCCTTTCGATTGGTCCTCATCGCATCCATCATCCTTTCATTTTTCTCGAATAGTTTAGGTCAGTTTTCTAACCCTTCTCTTAGGTTATTCGTGCTTATCACTTCTAGCTCCCTGCTTCCTTGATTTTTTGGTGGCGATCTTTGCCTTGCATTTTTTCTTATATATATTTTTTGGAGGTTTTCTTCGAATTTAATCTCAATCTGAACGTCTTCTGAAACCTTCCACTCCATCGATTCATGGGGCTCGTCTGGACCGACCTTCTTTGACCCTGTACCCCTGGCCGAGGTAGAACCTAGGAACATGTCCCGCTCATCTTTCACTCTAGACACCATCCCATCCATTCTTACCCTGGATGATCTTTCTCTAATCCAAATCTAATACGGAATTCCTCCAGAATATGATCTTGAACTCCCTAGCTTTGACGATCGAGTCAGCTCTCCTCTGACCGACCGATTTTGTTTGTACTTAGATGCTTTGCGCACAAGGCTTAGACTCCTACTGCCCCCATTTGTAGTCGTCCTCTTTCAATTTTTAAACATTTTTTTTGCATCTATCATATCGAACTTCTTTCGATTCATCATAGGTTTTCTCTCCCTCCATCGATTGACCGAAGTCCAGCCGACCATTTTGCTTTTTAGGAACTTCTATACCTTCAAGCACCATCCTTTCACAAAGGATTGGTGGTACTTTTCTTTCCAGGTCGATAAGAAGGAGTTATTGAAAGATGCCCCTTCTTCCATTCATAACTAGAAGAAAAAATTCTTTTTTGTACATGGCCCGACCCTGCCATTAGGTCTTCCTCCATGGGGTCATATTAGAGAGTCAGTTCGCTGAGCTCCTAGCTTAGATGAAGTCGATCTTGATTTCTCCTATAAACTTAAGGCATATCGAGCTCCTCTTCTTCCTAACCTTCTAAAGGAATAGACCTTATTCAACCTGAGTCTGAGTCCCCACGATCCTGCTGGTACATCTTTTGATTTTTGAATCCATATGATTTCGCGCATGTGTATTGCTACTGATCGTGCTTCCTTTTCTATTATAGAAATGGACACACAAGCTATCGAGATACTTACCAAAGGGCTCTACACCAAGAAGAGAAAAGGAAAGGTGCCAAATGATGGCTCAAAGAGGGCAAAGGTCAGTGTTTCCAGCTCTGAAGTCTTCGCCTCCACTATCGCTGCATCCGAGGTCATCGTCGGCATCGAGACTGCACTAACTGCCAAGGTTGGCACTACTGGCATGGGCCCGGTGCTTTTCATGCCCTTAGGTCCCTCCAGTGGGGATCAAGTTTTGGAGCTCCCTATCAAGGAAGGGATAGGGTAAGGAAGAAAAAAGAAAGCCATTGCCAAGATGTCCTGCAAGGCTCACCTAGGCGGACCGAACGATGATGACAATGAACAAGGGGAGGATCTCTTCGATAACCCAGAGATCATCTGGGATCTTACCGATAGGTTTGCCATGCCCGAGGTGGTGGATTAGATGGCTGACCTAGACCCGCGGTAGCTCGTCTGGGGTTTTCTTGGACCATCCTTAAGGTGATTGCTCCGTTGCTCAACTCTTTCTCTTCTCTTCTGCGCTTTTTTTTAACACTAATCATTTGTTACAGTCGGATCACCAGATGCTCACCTACATTAAGAGAGCGCATCATCAGGAGGGGGAGGCACGGAAAGCCCAGGAGGACCTTCAAGTTGAGATCCACCATATTCAAGAGAGGGTCGACGAGATCGAGCACCTTGCCGAGGAGAAGGTGGTGGACATCGGAAGTCTTCAGGGCGCACTCTGCAAAGAGGAGTTCATCTCGATCGGACTAAAGGCTGCACTAGTCCAAGAGGAGGAAAGGAGGAAGAAAGTCGAAAATAGGGTCGCTGAACTAGATACCCAAATGGCGAGGTTGATCTTGGAGGCAATGACCCAGGCCATGAAGGAGTTTAAGATCTCTCCCAAAATGCAGAACTTGAACATCGAGTTTGGCCAAAAAGCGTTTATCAAGAGTTTCAAGCTCTGCAAAGACAGGGTAGCCCAGAGGTTCCCCGAGCTTGACCTCAGCTTTTTGGAGGAGGAGAAAGATGTTGTGGATGTGGGACCGTCTAATGCCGTAGTCGATCCTTTCTTCAATGAGCTTGCTTCTGGCCCATCTAAACCTACCACAGAGGCGCCCGAACCAATTCAAAAACCTGAGGTGGTCGAGAGTGATCCGGATCCATCCTTCATCATCCCTTTCGAGGTTGAAATCCTCGAGTAGCTGTATATTTTTCTTTTTTTCCTCTCCTTGCCTTATACTAAAAAGTTTTGATTAAATGAAGTAAATTTTTTTTTGAGTACTTTTCATATGTCAAATACAGTCTCCTACCAATGCTAACCCACTATCTCAGGAGGTTTCGATAAAGCCTTTGATAAAGAACATGAGGAAGGAAGTTCATCTTTTGAAGAAGAAGTTGAAGAAGATGGAGGATGACCTTTAAGCTTCGTGAAAGAATGCTTCTGAGGTGACCAAAGAGGTCACTCACCTTCGAGGCTTGCACATGAAGGATGCGGTGAGCTTCAGTATCTGGAAGGATAGATTTAAGAAGAAGATTGTCAAACTCAAGAGAAATGCTAGCAATAAATCCTAGGCACTGACAGTGAAGATTAGCTCTCTTGAAGCTGACCTGAAGAATGCCAGGAAAAAGATCCGACTTCTTGAAGGAAGCTTACCGTGGTCTACCGACAAGGTCCAGTACGATTGGGATTGGTCAAAAAAGTTCTCCCAACTTTGGAAGCAAATGCAAGATACTGAGGACTGGCATAATAGCTACCGAGTGACCTAGACGGAGAAGATATCCAGGCTTGAAGGTGAGCTCAAGATTGTTAGAGATGAGGCAGCTCATCTTTGGAAGCGACTACACAATAGTCAGAGAGCCAGTGCGAGTGGTGAGTTAGAGGAGATTGCCTCCTTGAAGAGGATCATCGGTGAGCTTTCAGAGGTAGTTGGGGTGGAGAAGACCAAGGTTCAATGGCTGAAGCTTCAACTCACCTATGAACATCGGACTGTCGAGGATGCAGAGGCCGAGTCTGAAGTTTTAAGGAGACAACGACGAGAGCTTGAGGGTAAGTTTTAGCTCACCAACAGAATGTACGTAGATGATCTCTACAAGAAGAAGAAGCTTGAGGAGGAGATCCTTAGGCTAAAGCAGGCCTTGGTGATGGCTGGGGTCGGCAGCCTGAAGTCTGAGGAATCCAGTTCATCTTAGAGCTTCGGCCTCTTCCCCCTCTCTTTTCTTTCTTTTAGTATAATCGATCTTGTCGGCCTATGTTTTGCTTGTAATGAACTTATTTTCGTAATGGAATAATATATTTTTCATTATTTTTGTTTCGCATGAATCTGAGGCCTATTTATGGCCTTACCTTCTTTGCCTCATTTTTCTCTCTATCATCTTCTTATGAAATGCTTATTGTGGACGTCAAGCTTGTTGTGGATGTTGAACTAGGACCTTTTCTATAATTCAGAATAAGATTCTGCCTTTCACATTTGATATGGTTAGATTATCGTGAAAAAATACGTGTAAGGATTCTCCATCGAGCTTCTTTCTTCTCCACGTCTTTGGTTTAAGAGGTTCCAACTTTTGCTCATGTTAGGATGAGGCTTTTCTTCTGTTCTTAACATGGCTTATGGAGGTGCGTTAGAGTCATCGGTAGGGCTTCTCTCCTTATCTCATCTTAGTTCAACGAGGCCTTCGACTTTGCTCACATTAGGATGAGGTTGTCCTCCTATTCCTAATGGACTGTAGGGGCACGTTAGGACCGTTGGTAGGGCCTCTCCTCTTTTCTCATTTTAGTTCAACGAGGCCTTCGACCTTGCTCTCATTAGGATGAGGTTCTCCTCCTATTCCTAACAGGCTATAGGAGCATGTTAGGACCATTGGTAGGGCCTCCCTCCTCATCTCGTCTTAGTTCAACAAGGCCTTCGACCTTGCTCACATTAGGATGAGATTCTCTTGCTATTCCTAATGGGCTATAGGAGCACGTTAGGACTGTTGGTAGGATCTCTCCCCTCATCTTGTCTTAGTTTAATGAGACCTTCGATCTTGCTCACATTAGGATGAGGTTCTCCTCCTATTTCTAACAGGCTGTAGGGGCATATTAGGACCGTTGGTAGGGACTCTTCCCTCATCTTATCTTAGTTCAACGAGGCCTTCGAACTTGCTCACATTAGGATGAGGTTCTCCTCCTGTTCCTAACGGGCTATTTTAGGTTGCTTCAAAGAATTGTCATTACATAATTTTTGTGCCAAGGAGTAATGATGTTAAAATAGTTTTATTGAAGAAAAGTTACAGGTAGTATATTCTTAAGTTTTTTGAATTCCAATGCTGCAGGAGTGCTGCTCCTCCGAGCTCCTTCAAGTAGTAAGTTTCGAGCCGGATGACCTCCTCTACTCTATATGGACCTTCCCAATTCAGGATGAGCTTTCCTTGATCTTGAGGCTGCAAAATGGATGCTCATTGGAGCACCAAGTCCCCCTCCCTGAATGCTTTGCTTTTTACTCTGGAGTTATAGTATTTGGCCACTCTTCATCTGTATGCTGCTATTCGAACTTGGGCTTTTTCTCTTTTTTCTTTCAGTAAATCGAGGTTGACTCTGAGGTCTTATGAGTTATGCTACTCATTGAAGGCCACGACCCATGCTGATGGGAGTTTAAGCTCAATTGGGATGACTGCCTCCATTTCAAAAGCTAAGGCAAACGATGTTTTTCCAGTCGGTAGCCTTTGAGTAGTTTGGTACGCCTAGAGGATGTGGTAAAGTTCGTCTGTCCAAGTTTTTCTTGCTCTTCCAAGCCTTGCTTGGATGCCTTATAGTAAAATTCTATTAGTCACCTTTGCTTCACCATTTGCCTACTGATGGGCCACTAATGTGAAATGATGGGAGATATTTAGATCTTCGCTGAACTCAGCGAACCTCATCCCAGCAAACTATCATTCGTTATCTATTATGAGAGTTTGAGGTAGATCAAATCGATAGACAATTAACTTTCAGACGAAGTACTGTACCTTGATCTCAGTAATTTTTTCTAATGGTTTAGCCTCGATCCATTTGGTAAAGTAATCAATCACAATTAGGAGAAACTTCCATTATCCGGATGCTATTGGAAAGGGGCCTAGTGTATCCATTCCCCACTACACGAATGGCCAGGGTGCGCTTAGTGGAGTAAGCTTAGTGGTCGGCTATCTTTGTATGTTTGCATTTCTCTGACAGCGGTCATATTTCTTAACATACTCTATAGAATCATGGTACAAGGTCGGCCAATAGTACCCTCACCAAGGTAATCTTTGTGATAGGAATCTGGCTCCTATATGGCTTCTATAGATTCTCTCATGCACTTTTCATAATGCAAAGTTGGCCTCCGAAGGTTGGAGACATCTCAAGAGTGGTAGTGAATATGATCTTTTATACAACTTGCCTTCATATAAAATATACTGAAAGACTTGATTCCTGAGTTTTCGAGCTTCTTTCGGATCATGAGGAAGAGCTCTATCCTTGAGGTAGGCAACTAGTGGATCAATCCAGCTCGGTTCATGCTCAATTTGTATAATAGGCTGTAACTCCTCCATGCTTGGGCACTTCAGAACTTCAAAGAATACTTCTTTGGATAGTTCGATCGAGATTGCAGTAGCCAATCTAGAGAGGAGGTTGGCTCTTGTATTCTCTACTTTTGAAATCTGTTGAATACTAAAATTATTGAAGGTCGGCGTCAAACTTTTCACGTTCTCAAGGTATTTTATCATGCTTTCCTCTCGAGCTTCATAATTGCCGCTGACCTATTCGACCATCAGTTGGAAGTCACTGTAGACTTGGAGTCAGTCTGCTTTCAATTCTTTTGCTATTTTTAACCTAGTGATCAAAGCTTCATATTCGGCCTAATTATTAGTTGCAGAAAATTCGAAGCATAGCGCATATTCGACGATGATTCCTCCAGGGATTATCAAGACCAACCCCACGCCTGCTCCAGCAGCATTGGATGAACCATCCATGTACAGGGCCCAAAAATCTTCGAGAAGGTCCGCACTCTCTTTGAGGGTGCTCGATTGTAACCACGAGATGCCGATTTTGCTCTATTCAAGCTCAGCTTCGTTTGGAATGATGCATTCTACCATAAAATCTATCAATATCTGGGCTTTAATCAATGACCAAGATTGGTAGTTGATGTCGAATTCTATAAGCTTGATCGCTCATTTTGCAATTCTTTTGGAGGCGTCCGTTCGATGGAGGACTGCTTTGATTGGTTGATCCATGAGGACAATTATGGTATGCCCCTGAAAATAAGGTCGGAGTCTTTGAATACCTAGTTTTTGCATCCCTTAGGACCCGATTTATGTTGTAGACCGACCGCTGCACTTTCTTTTCCTCCTTGACTAGGACCGCTGCCAAGGCTGTCAGGGAGACTGCTAAGTATAAGAATAATTCTTCTCTGGATTGAGGCTTTGACAGCAATAGGGGTGAGCCAAGGTTTTAAGCTCCTCAAATGCTTGTTGGCATTCTATCATCTAGCAGAAGTTTTTTGGCTGCTTGAGAGCTTGGAAGAAGGGCATGCATCACTCGACCGATCTTGAGATGAAGCAATTTAGGGATGCCACTTTTTCAGTCAAGCGCTGAACTTCTTTGATTATTTTTGGAGCAATCATCTCCTGAATAGCTTGGATTTTCTCTGAATTTGCTTTAATTCTATGCCTTGATACCATAAATCTCAGAAACTTTCCTAAGGTCACACCAAAGGCGCACTTGATTGAGTTCAGCTTCATCTTATACTTCTTGAGTGCACCAAAAGTCTCTTAAAGATTGGTGATGTGATTCATTAAAGCTTGACTTTTTATGAGCATGTCATCCACATACACCTCTATATTACAGCCGATCTGCTCCTTGATGATTTTGTTGATCAGGCACTGGTATGTTTTTTCTGTATTTTTTAGTTCGAAAGGCATAACCCTATAATAGTAAAGATCATGATCAGTAATAAAAGCAGTTTTCTCCTCATCCTCTGGTACCATCCAAATTTGGTTGTAGCTGAAAAAGGCATCTATGAAGGTAAGGAGCTCGTGGCCTAAGGTTGCATCCATCAGTTGATCAATCCTGGACAATGGATAGCTATCTTTTTTGGACAGGCTTTATTCAGCATTTTGAAATCTATACACATCCTACACTTACCGTTTGCCTTTTTGATGAGCACCATGTTTGAGACCCAGCTCGGGTAGTTAACTTTCTGAATGAATCCAACCTTATGGAGCTTGTTGACTTCTTCTGCAATTGCTTTTTGCCTCTTTAGAGTGTGGCTGCGCATCCTCTCTTTCATTGGCCGACACTTGGGATCAGTAGCCAACCGATGTTCCATGACCTCGACATCAATTCCCAGCAAATCCACTGGGATCCAGGCGAAGATGTTTGCATTCCTCTGGAGGAATGTGATGAGTTATTTCCAAACCTCATCCCCCAAGTTGGAACTATTTCTACATAGTGTGCTCTGCATTTTCGTCATTCAAGGGCATAAATACGAGGTCTTCCATATGCTCACCCCACTCCTTAGTAAGGTCATCGTGGACATCCAACCTATCAACAAGACAAAAGTCAGGCCGGATGTCTTTTTGCAGGGCAATAGAGTAACAGTGCCTTACTAATGCTTGGTCTCCCCTGATCTCTCCAATTCTGCAGTCCATTGGAAACTTCACCTTTATATAATAAGTTGACACTACAGCTCGAAGCACATTCAAACTAGATCGACCAAGAATAGCATTATAGGTAGATGGAGTTTTCATGACTAAAAAATCGACTTGTGCTTTAGCCAGCTTCGGGCATCGCCATATAGCCACAATCAAAGTTATTATGCCCTCAACTGGCATGGCATCGCTAGTGAAGCCTACCAACGAGGAGTTCATAGATCCCAAGTGGTTATTAGGTAAAGACATTCTTGAAAAAGCATCATAAAATAAAACATCAGCAGAGCTTTCATTATCTACCAAAATGCGGTGCACATCATAGTCAGCAATATTTAAAGAGATTACAACTACATCATTGTGCAGAAACTGAACTCTTTGGGCATCCTCATCGATGAAAGCAATGGGCTCTTTAGTTCTCCATCTCTTCTTGGGCTCTACTGATCCATTATTCTCTCCTTGCTGAAGTCCCCCAGAGATAGTGTTGATGATGCCGAGGGATGGCTGTTCTGGCTCCTGCTCCTCCCTTCTTAGTAGTTCTGATTGTGGCGGTATCCTTGGCCGATCTTTTCATCACTTAGATCAACGTTGTAGGATCGGCCAATTCTACCTTGCTTGATGAGCTCCTCAATTTCATCTTGGAGCTGGATAGATTCTTCAGTATCATGACCGTGGTCATGATGATAGAGGTAGAACTTATTTTGGTTGTGTTTGCTAGGATGGGAGCGCATCCTTTCGGGCCTCGAAAGCTACTCCTTAATCTCCATCAGTACTTGAATTTTTGGAGCATTGAGAGGGGCATAGTTATGGAACCTTCGGAGGGGAGAGCCCCATCGAGCCCTTCTATCAAGGCTTCCCTGCTTCCGAGTCCAGGGAGGAGTTCAGGCTCGCTTGTGCTTAGAGAGAGTTCGAGTGCATGGCTAAGCTTCACTTGACTTTTCTTCATCAGTGGACCTACCTGGCTCGCCAATTTGCCACTCTTCAGTGGCTTCATTGTCCTTGGCCTTAAAGGCCTCTTCCGCTCGGATGTACCCTTCAACCCGAGCAAGCATATCGACAAAATTTTTGGGGTACTTCTTCTCTAGGGAGAATAGTAGATTGTTCTTCTGAAGGCCGCCCTTCAGCACGGCCATCGCAATAGACTGATCTAGGTTTTGGATCTCCAGCATAGCAGCATTGAAATGATTGACATAGGCTCGGATGGATTCTTCCTCTTGCTGTTTGATGTTGATGAGGGATTCCGAATCTCACCTAGGACATCGACTGCTGACAAAATGAGCCACAAACTGGTGGCTCATCTAATCAAAAAAGAACATGGTATTCGGCTTGAGGGCCGAGTACCAGTTTCTGGCCACTTCCTTTAGGGTTGATGGGAAGGCTCGACGGAGAATGGCATCTAGTGCACCATATAGTAGCATCATCGTTCGAAAAGTCTCCAGGTGGTCGACTGGATCGATTGTCCCATCGTAGCTCTCAAATTAAGGGAGCTTGAAGTTTGGCAGGATCGGTTCTTCCATGATGTGGTGAGAGAAAGGTGGATCAGTACAGATGTCATTACCGTGGGAGGGGGGAGCACGATAGAGTTTCTCAATCTGCTGGTTCATCTCTTATAGCTTTTGGTCTAGATCTTCTTGATCACAGATCTCTAAGGTCTTTTAACTGAATGGGGGCAAAGTCCCCTTAGAGGTGGAGTCATGATCAGAATAGGGGCTCTCAGCCCTCTGCTTCCCCTTATCGAAGGTCACCGATCGGCCAGCCTAAGTCGACCACCCACAAACTAGATCATGGGGTTTTAGAGAAGCCTACTCTGGTTGAATCAGCATCGGAGACTACTATTACTACCTGACCTGCACTGATTCTATGAGGTCACGAACCTGTTGGATCAGTAGGTTGAACTATTCTGAGTCCATCGTTGTTATAAGTGGAGCTTGAGTTATTGGGGATGAGATAGGAGTGGACAGATCTAGGTGGGATTTGGCTATGGAGGCCATTGACTACTTGGTAGAAGCTTTCCTGGGTGGCATCTTTATTAAAAAGAATGACTTTGAAGAAGCAAAGATCTCGCACTCCTTTAAGAAAAAAAGAACTTCAGGAACAAAGTGCCCTTCCTCTAGTGCCAATCCTGTTGGTGCAAAATCTGATCATCGCTGGAAGAGCACTGGAGTTAGAGAAGATGAGGTCGCCACCGGTGACCTGCAAGACAGGTCTCATTCAGAGCTAGGGGGAGGGTTGCTCCGGAAAGACCCTCCGACAATCAAGTCAGCTCTTTCGGCCAACAGAGATGGAGTACTCAGTAGAGAAAGCTATAGAGTATTAAGAACAAGGAAAGAGCCTAGAGAAAATATATCTGAAGGATCTTTTTTATAGACGGAGCCTGTAACAAGCTAATAGTGACAGCCATAACCATCCGGTAGTGGGCCACTAGGAGCCACGTGGAGTTTGTTATAGAGGGTAGTGTCTGTTGTCATGATGTGCCAGTTCATTGAGATTTAATAGTCGAAGTCTGTACCTCTTAAGCAGTTTGTGGATGAGTTGATTCATGCTATGTGGGGCCGGGTTCGTGCGAAGTCCTTCTTGGATGACTGTGAGAAGTTTGGCTGTTGGAGGAGTCCAAAAGGGGTTTGTCTACTGAAGAAGTTCGAAAGGAGTTTCACCATCGAAGGAGTTCAGCTGTGATCATGAGTTACACCTGACCGAGCACCAAATCAAACTTCGGCGGGAGCGAGGTTCACCCCCAACAATAGTGGAAGAAGAGGAGCTTGGTACACCTTAAGTTTATAGGAGGAATCAAGGTCGGCTCTATCTAAACTATGAGGGCGACGAACTGACTCTCTAATATGACCCCATGGAGGAAGACCTAATGGCAAGGTCGGGAAATGTACAAAAAAAAACTTTTCCTTCCAATTATGTATGAAAGAAGGGGCACCTTTCAATAACCCCTTCTTGCCGACTTGAGAGGAAAAGTACCACCAATCCTTCATGAAAGGATGGCGCTTGAAGGTATAGAAGTTTCTAAAAAGTGAAATAGTCGGCTGGACTTCGATCAATCAATAGAAGGAGAAAAAACCTATGACGAACTGAAAGAAGTTCGGTACGATAGATACGAAGAAAATATTTAAAAATCAGAAGAGGGTGACTACAAATGGGGGTAGCGGGAGTCTAAGCCCGACGCGCAAAGTAAGTACAAACAAAACCGACCGATCAGAGGAGAGATGACCCGGTCGTCGGAGCTAGGAAGTTCAGGGTCATATTCTAGAGGGATTCCGTATTGGATTCAGATTAGAGAAAGATCATCCAAGGTAAGAATGGATGGGATTGTGTTTGGAGTGAAAGATGAGCGGGTCAAGTTCCTGGGTTCTACCTCGGCCAAGGGTATAGATCAAAGAAGGTCGGTCCGGACAAGCCCCATGAATTGGTTGATAGGAATGGTGTACAGGGCGAAAGCATGGATTTCAAAGCAAAAACATTAAATCATATAAACTAAACCTGAACACTAGGACCACCTTATTAGTAATTAAATCATATACAATGCATTTGTAATATAAAAGAAAGTATTAGAACATACCTTTTATCGCTTAACCCTAAATTATCCCTAATTGCTGACAGCAGTCCATCAGGGGTTCCCCCAAATGCCCACATGTTCACCCTCCAACATTGACCCACACAGAGACTTAATCAAGACACCAGCACCTCTGATTTATATAATTAAATTTTAATAATAAGAACTTTAATTAAATGGGCAAGACCTTAGCCTTTATGTCACCTTCCTTGCCTCTCCTTAACTCTCTTTCTTTTTCCTTGTCTTCTTAATTTTTTCTACCTAATCTCTTTGTCTTAAAATGACTTCTTATTCTTATAAGGACAAGGTCTGGACAAGAAAAGGGAAGAAAAAAAAATGGACAATAGAAAACACTTGTAAGAAAGAAAGATAATTTTTCACTTCTTCGGACTCTTGGTGCGCACCCCGATTTATAATGTACGTAGGTGTGCCATCTTAATTTCTCACGCCGTTCTCACATCAACATCTCATGCCCCATCATCATATCTCACACCCATCTAAATTTTGCACCATTTAAAATTACGTAGACTTAGTCCAAGAGGTGCCTTAAAATAGAAGGACTCTTCGGACTAATTCTACATAGTTTTTGTACGACGAGTCGCGATGCATAAGTATATGGTGCCATAATTTAAGGGCTTGGATCAGATTAGATGGCCATCTAATGGCCCTTAATGGAGATGCCACATATGAGGGGAGGTGTGGAGATAAGAGTGGAAAAGTCAAAATCCCATGGGTTTAGACTTGGTCCAAGGGGCGCCAAGGTAGAGTAGGAGGCAAGGAGTCCTCCTTATTTTTTCCAAACTTCAGATTATCTATGAAGGAATTTCACCTACAGAAGGACTCTTCTATGCCCCTTCTTAGATCTAAATATTTTGTAATAAAACTTACGTAAAATAAATGGAGGAAAAGTCAAAGGGGGGGTGGTGCCAACCAACTATGCATTAAGAAGTCCCTAACGCATAAAATATTTTTCCATGTACAAGAGAGAGAGTCTTTGAAATGTGGGACTTAGGTAAATGATGCCCAAAACTAGGTTAATAAATCTAGGCTCCACCCAATTCAAGACCAAATCTGATTTGACTCAATTCGAATCAAAATTAGCCCAAATCGGAATCTGATTTGAATCTGATTCAAATCTAGGTGCTAGGATTTGCAACATGTGCTAGCATGTTCAACTTGCAAACATGGTCTAATCTAATTAGACCCTTGATCAATTTCCTTTGTGTGTGATCCATTGGGTTCCATATCTAGTCAGCAGTGGATTTGGGTGCGATTTGACCTAATTTGGTTATAACTCAACCAAACCAATTTAGGTCGAATCTAGCTAACCTAATTTTGACCAATTAGAATACTTTATAATTAACGATCAAATTAAACTTTTTTATTCGATCGAACCTACAAGACAAGATTGACATCTAGCAACGTATCATGTCTATCTGAAAGATATGAAATTTTGATGAAAATACCAAAAATATCCTTCAATGAAAATTACCATGCAACTAGATCCTTCGATCTCCCTGCATCCTAAATATGACTCTAGGTATGAAAATATGTCAATCCCAATATCATATTCATTTCTCTTTCATGATTTATTTAATGAAATATTAGAAACCATTTCTAATTTTCATCATGCTTTGATCAAAGTCTTCCGAATCATCATTTGTTTGAAGCAGGTAGGATGCTATTTTTTCTTACCAGGAGTGATCAATTCCATGTTAACCTACTCACAACCTTCATATATATAATCTACCATATCCAGATCATCCCATACATAACTGAGTCATGAATGAGTATGAACCAAAATATGGATTTATATATATAAGATTCTATGGTAGTTTCAGGTCAAAGGATTACATGCACAAATTTCACTATAAGAACCATCTATTGACATGTAGATAAGACTCCATTAGATATTCTTGATTTGGATCAATTCAATGAACTCATTCTCTAATGAGCACCCACATTCTTGTATTAGTGTCATATACAAGTTATTATGAGATCAGTCATCCTCTCAATCGAGCATACAAAGAGTGCTAGTCTTACCAAAAAATATTGATCCGTAACTCAATGTCCCATCGACTAGGAATATTTAAATTAGGATTTTAAGATTTTAGATCTTACTGGTATGATCTCATCATAATCCTAAAACCATAGCCTTAATTTATGGAGTTCATCATAATCTTAAATAAATAATAAGACATTGCATATGATGAAATAAATGTCTTTATTTATTTATTAAAAAATGTTATTACATGAGTTTGGAAGACAAAGAACAGTCCAAAAAATTGATTGGCTTGAGGGCATATTCCTTTCAATCTTTCACTTGCACTAAAGCCAATCGCCCTTATATTTTAAACCCATACAATCAAGGTGGCGATCAAATAGTTGCAGTGGTAAAACCTCAGTGAATGGGTCTGCTATATTGTTCTTTGTGTCAACTCATTCTATGACTACATCTTGTCTTTCAATAATTTCACGAATGAGATGGAAGCTTCTCAGAATGTGTTTGGATTTATGATGAGATCTTGGTTCCTTTGCTTGAGCAACAGCTCCAATATTATCATAGTGAAGTGGTACTGGATTCTTAATTTCAGGAATGACACCTAATTCAGTGATGAACTTCTTCATCCAGACAACTTTCTTGATGGCTTCACTTATAGCTATGTATTCTGCTTCAGTGGTTGAGTCAGCTACAGTTGGCTGCTTAGTACTCTTCCAACTTACTGCTCTATCGTTTAGAGTAAAGACATATCCTGAAATAGATTTGCTATCATCTGGGTCTGATTGAAAACTAGACTCAGAATATGCTTCTAATTTAAGATCAGAACCACCATATACTAGAAAAATATCTTTAGTCCTTCTCAAGTACTTAAGAATATTTTTCACAGCTTTCCAATGATCCTCTCCTGGATCAGCTTGAAATCTACTTGCAATGCCTAAAGCATAAGCAACATCAGGCCTTGTACATAACATGGCATACATTATTGATCCAACAGCCGAAGCATAAGGAATAGAACTCATTCTATTTCTCTCTTCAGGTGTCTTTGGAGACATCTTTTTTAGAGAGATGTATGCCTTGACTCATGGGTAAATAACCTCTTTTACTCCCATCCATACTGAATCTTTTCAGTATTAAGTCAATGTACCTTGATTGGGACAAGCCTAGCATCCTCTTAGATCTATCTCTATAGATCTTTATTCCTAGTATATAGGATGCTTCTCCCAAATCTTTCATGGAAAACTTATTTGATAGCCATAATTTGACTGATTGTAACATTGGAATATCATTCCCAATGAGGAGTATGTCATCTACATACAGAACCAAGAATACTATGGTTCTCCCACTAGTTTTCTTGTACACACATGGTTCATCCACATTCTTGATAAAACCAAACTCTTTTATTGTTTCATCAAAATGGATGTTCCAACTCCTTGATGCTTGCTTTAATCCATAAATGGATCTCTTAAGCTTGCATACCTGATTTGGTCTCTCATTTGACTCAAATCCCTCTGGCTGTGACATATAGACCTCCTCCTCAAGGAAACCATTAAGGAAGGCAGTCTTTACATCCATTTGCCATATTTCATAGTCGTGGTATGCTGCTATAGCAAGCATAATCCGAATAGATTTGAGCATGGCAATAGGTGAAAATGTTTCATCATAATCAATCCCCTGTTTTTGCCTAAAACCCTTAGCCACCAATCTGGCCTTATAGGTTTCAATTTGACTGACATCATAGCAGGTCCAATCTTTTTCTTAAAAATTCCATTCCAATCTTTTTCTTAAAAATCCATTTGCATCCAATAGGATTTATATCCTCTGGTGCATCCACCAAAGTCCATACTTTGTTGGTGTGCATGGATTCCATTTTGGATTGCATGGCAGCCAGCCATTTGTAAGAGTCCTTACTTTTGACTGCTTCCGCATAGATCAGAGGTTCATCATTTTCAATGACTTGGGCTTCATTGTTCTCAATAATGAAACCATACCTCATAGGTGTATTTCATACTCATTTAGACCTATGGATAGGAGTTATGTGTTCTGGTTCTTTTATATGATTATCTGGTTGAGAAATTTCTATTTGATTTTTCTTGAACTTCACTAAGTTCAATATTTCTGCCACTACCCTTTTCTAGGATAAATTC
Organism: Cocos nucifera; assembly: GCA_006176705.1. Classification (NCBI taxonomy): domain Eukaryota; kingdom Viridiplantae; phylum Streptophyta; class Magnoliopsida; order Arecales; family Arecaceae; genus Cocos; species Cocos nucifera. The sequence continues at coordinate 3,574 of QRFJ01002061.1, read as the reverse complement.
TTTTTTCATAAAAATGGCATGCCTACTTACAAATATCTTTTGTTTAGTAGGATGGTAGAATATATATCCTATACTATTTCTAGGATATCCTATAAATAGACATCTGTCTGATCTAGCATCAAGTTTATGTCCAAAATTTTTTTTGACATAAGCTGGACAACCCCATATCTTAAGATACTTAAGATTAGGTTTCTTACTTCTCCATATGTCATATGGAGTACTAGATACAGATTTAGAAGGTAACTCTATTCAAGATGTAAATTATAGTCTCCAGAGCATGACCCCAGAAGAAAATAGGTAATTCAGTGAAGCACATCATGGACCGTACCATATCTAATAAGGTATGATTTTTTCTTTCAACTACACCATTTAATTACGGTGTATAAGGAGGTGTCCATTTAGAGAGAATCCCTTTAACTTTAAGATAGTCTAGAAACTCACTAGATAAGTATTCTCCTCTCTCGATCAGATCGAAGGATTTTTATACATTGTCCAGTTTATTTTTCGACCATACTTTGATACTCTTTAAATTTATCAAAGGCTTCTAATTTGTGTTTCATAAGATACACATATCCAAACCTAGATAAATCATCAGTGAATGTTATAAAATAAGAGTATCCTCCTCTGGCTTGAGTTGTCATAGGACCACATACATCCGTATGTACAAGTCCTAATAACTCATTTGTCCTTTCTCTATGTCCACTAAATGGAATCTTGGTCATTTTACCCATGAGGCATGATTCACAAGTTTCCAATGATTCATAATCAAAAGGATCAAAGAACTTTTCTTTGTATAACTTGTTAATCCTAGCCTCACTAATATGACCTAATCGATAATGCCAAAGTAAAGTATTATTTATGTCATCTCTCTTACGTTTTCTATTTTCATCAATATGAAATATATTGTCATCCAAACATAGAGTCAACAAACCATTGCTAAATATGCCAAAACAAATATTTTCATTAGAATATTTGATCGAGCAACCTTCGCTCGTTACATTAAGACTATAACCTTATTTTAATAACAAGGATATAGATATAATATTTCTAATGATCTTAGGCATATAATAATAATTTGTAAGCTCTAAGATCTTTCCATAAGGTAACTTTCAATATATTTGTCCCTACAGCTTCTGCTTGGATAGACTCTCCTCCAGCACCATAGAGCTTGAAGTCACCTTTCTTCAAACTCTTAATTTTCTGCAGCCCCTGCAAAGATTTGCAGATATGAAAACCATAGTCGGTATCTAATACCCAAGAATTTGAAATGGAAGAATTTAATGATAATATAGTATGTATCTCATACATACCTTTTGGTGCATTATTTGCACCAGACTTCACGGTTGCAAGGTAAGCCTTGCAATTCCTCTTCCAATGACCTATTTTGCCATAGTAAAAATAGGTCATCTATCCGGAGACCTTCTTCCCCTTTTTCTTCTTATTTATACCACTTTTAGGATTCAACCTTCTCTTTGAACCCTTTTTGCCTGCCTTCTTCTTGGAGATACCTTCCACAAGAAGAAGAGGAGCCTTATCTTTCTTGATATGGCTTTCTACTATCTTGAGCATATTTAATAGCTCAGGCATAAGGAAGAATTCAGTTTGTTCATGTGATAGTTCATGACAAACTGAGAAAATGATTCTGGGAGTGATTGCAGGATCAAATCCTGACTTAACTCTCCATCCATTACAAAACCTAATTGACTTAATCGAGTGATTAGGTCAATTACCATCAAAACATGATTTTGTATGGATGTTCCTTCTATCATTCTTGCATGAAATAATTGCTTAGATATCTCATATCTAGCAGTCCTACTATGCTCTCCATAAAGCTCTTTTAGATTGAGCAATATGGATTGAGTGTCCATGCTATCATGCTGCCTCTATAATTCATTATTCATAGAGGCAAGTATGATGCATTTGACAGTAAGAAAATCATTTTGCCACATCTTGTATGTGGACTTATCTTCATCTGTGGCATCATTTTCTAATGGCTTAGGATCAGGGGCATCAAGAATATAGAAGAGTTTTTCTTGACTGAGTACTATTTTTAGGTTTCTCAATCAGTCAACATAATTTTGACCAGTCTCAAGTTTTTATTTGAATCCAAAATTGAAACGCATATGAAGTGAAGAAGCCATTTAATCGACAATAATAAAAGGAATAATATTATAAGCAAACAACTCATGATGAATAACATAATTTAAATTAGGACTTTATTTCAATTATGTTCTCCTCACTATTTATCAAAAATCAGTAACCCTCTTATTGATTTTCTTAGTGAGAAAAGACCCTATATTAATCTTAATAAAGAGTGTCTGGTGGTATGGCACAACAAATCTGTTATAAGTTTTTAAAGGTAGAACTCTTTTTCAATTGCATTTATATGCAACTCTCAAATAACTTTTACCCTATAAATCATTTATGCCTTGTGTTAGCACAACAAGCTTAATGTTTTAGTTTAAATAGAAACCTTCATTCTTATATAGTCAAAATGAAATATAACTACTTTTGTGGGTTAGACCCCTACAAAGCGGTATACTCAAAATACTGTAAGGCATCTAAAATGCACTAGATTAATATTACATCATTCTCCATGATAGATCTTTGTGTTACACAATAAAACTAATATAGTTTCTAGACATAATAAAAACCTAGTATAAAAGGAAGGCCTTTATGTAGTTGAATATATACTAAGCATTTCAATCTAGAATTAAATTAATTGAATCAGCCAGGTAAGTGGGAGAGAAGTGGGAGTCCTCTATTTTTTCTTTAGACTCATAAATTGGCCAGGTCCAGACAACAGAAACCAATAAAAAATATCAACGTTCTCTTTATCAATCATGACTTTTTATCCTAGACAACTAATTGATTAAATTAGATATCCTGACTGATATAGCTATAGATTAATTACACTATAACTTAATATAATTTTTAAAGAGGGATTTAAAAGGTCTCGATGCATATTTTGATTTAAATCAAACTAAATGCCTAATAGCATTAATTATGATAAAATTTATATACTAAATATTAACATGTATATTTATTCTAGGAACAACTATCATTACATAGTGAATACTTTCCACTATATTAGGGCAAACCTTTAATAGAATAATATATACATCATAATCTCATTATTGATAAATAAAAGAATATGATTCAATCATATAAATAACATGCAATACATAAAAAAAAATATCAATACTTTCTTTTGTGCATTATATTATAAGCAAAGCATTATATGATTTAACCTAATAAGGCTTGCTCTAAATACCACTAATAGGAAGTTTGTATAGGATGGGAATGCATGGATTTTAAAAGCAAAAATATGAAATCCATAACAAATCAAATCCCGAAACCTTAGACACTTATTAGTAATTTAAATCATATAACCTACATTTGTAATATAAAAAAAAGTATTAGAACATACCTCTATAACTTATCCTAAATTGTCCCTAATTGCCGCAGCATTCGTCAGGGGTTCCACCAGGTGCCCACGGGTTCACCCTCTAACGTTGATACCAACAGGACTTGATCAAGATACCCAGCCCACTTTGAAAATCGAAGTGGTTGG
>QRFJ01002060.1:18749-171101 GCA_006176705.1 Cocos nucifera | reverse complement strand
AACTTCAGAATTCCTTGGCCGAGTTGATGAATATGCTGGTTACTGCTGAGCTTTCTATGAAAGGTTCTAAAGGCTCAGTTCTTGCTATGGAACGGACTTCTTCCAAAAGAAAGTCTTATGGAAAGAAAAAGAAGTCTGTGAAAAAGCAAAAGGTAGAAGGATCAAAAAGAAGAAGGCAGAACCGAAGAAGAAGGTCGATGGCAAAGGAAAGTGTTTCCATTGCAACAGCGACGGCCATTGGAAGCGAAACTGCCCTACTTACCTGGCCACCCTAAAGAATAAGAAGGAAGGTCCTTCTGGAGGTATGCTCGTTATTGAGTCTAACCTTACGGTTTTTTCTGCATCCAGTTGGGTGCTTGACTCTGGTTCTAGTGCTCATCTGTGCACTTCTATGCAGGGTCTTGAGGATAGCAGGAGGCTGAGGGATGGAGACATGATCCTATGTGTCGGTAATGGAGCAAGAGTTGCTGCAGTAGCCGTGGGAACATACCCTCTGCGATTACCATCTGGTTTAGACTTAGTTTTAAAAGACTGTTATTATGTGCCTGCAGCTAGTAGGAATTTGATTTCTGTTTCATGCTTAGCACAAGAAGGTTATGTGATCACCTTCTTTAAGGACCATTGTAACATTCTTTATGAAAGAAATAAAATTGCAAATGGTTTCCTTGTTAATGGTCTTTATCAGTTGCATATTGATGTACCTGTTTTAACTATCGAGCAAAACGTGAATGCCAAACGACCTAGGGATAGTCCAAACGACAAATATCTATGGCACCTGAGATTAGGTCATATAGCAGAAGATAGGATTAACAAATTGGAGAAAAATGGGCTATTGAGTCCATTGACTTTTGAGTCATATCCAACTTGTGAATCTTGTCTTCAAGGCAAAATGACTAAACTCCCTTTTGTTGGACATGGGGAGAGGGCCACAGATCTCCTTGCCCTAGTACATACTGATGTGTGCGGCCCATTCGATGTGCCGGCTAGAGGCAATTTTGTCTACTTCATTACCTTTACCGATGATCTGTCTAGGTATGGGTATGTGTATCTTATGAGACATAAGTCTGAAGCCTTTGAAAAGTTCAAAGAATTCAGACATGAAGTAGAAAAACAAACTGGAAAACCCATTAAGGTTCTTCGATCAGATCGAGGAGGTGAATACCTTAGCCGGGAATTCCTAGACTATCTTAAGGAAAATGGCATAGTCTCTCAATGGACTCCACCAGGAACACCTCAACTCAACGGGGTTTCAGAACGGAGAAATCGGACTCTATTGGATATGGTTCGATCCATGATGAGCTTCACAGACCTCCCAGATTTTCTTTGGGGACATTCATTATTAACTTCTATCTATTTACTGAATAGGGTTCCCTCTAAAACCGTTCCTACCACACCGTATGAGATATGGCACGGTAAGAAACCAAGTCTGAGTCATCTCAGAATTTGGGGTTGTCCGGCTTATGTCAAAAGACAACAAGTGGACAAGTTAGAGTTTAGGTCCTTTAGAGCTCGATTCATAGGATATCCTAAAGAGTCATTAGGATACTATTTCTACATTCCAGAAGACCACAATGTGATTGTGAGTCGACATGCCATATTTCTTGAAAAATAGTTTATTCAAGATAGTGGCGTTGGAAAGCAGATTAAGCTTGATGAGAAAGTCTCACAAGCAGAAAGAGCTAAGGACCAAGTGGAACCAAATCAGGTTGAGCCAATAAGAACACTACCTCCTCCACCTCGTAGATCGGAAAGAGTTTCCCATCCCCCTGAAAGATACTTAGGTATTATTTCAGAGGATATAGAGGAAATGTTCCTCATAGGTAATGGTGCTCATGGTGATGATCCCAAAACCTACAACGAGGCGATATCAGATATCGACTCCGAGAAATGGCTTGAGGCAATGAAGTCAGAAATTGACTCGATGCACTCAAACCAAGTCTGGACCTTGGTAGATCCACCAGAAGGTATAGTACCTATTGGGTGTAAATGGATCTTCAAGAGAAAGATTGGTGCAGATGGGAAATGTGGAGACATTCAAGGCTAGACTGGTGGCAAAAGGTTATAGTCAACGCGAAGGCATTGACTATCAGGATACCTTTTCCCCGGTAGCTATGCTAAAATCCATCCGCACATTGCTTGCTATTGCAGCCTATTTCGATTATGAAATATGGCAAATGGACGTGAAAACGGCATTCCTAAATGGATATCTTGAGGAAGATATCTATATGGAACAGCCGCTAGGTTTCACATCCAGTGATACTGATCACAAGGTTTGCAAGCTGCAAAGGTCCATATATGGACTTAAGCAAGCATCTCGGAGCTGGAACACTCGTTTCAATGATGTGATCAAAAAGTTTGGTTTCATCAAAAACGAAGAGGAACCATGTGTTTTCAAAAGGGTCAGTGGGAGCGCTGTTGTCTTCCTCGTATTGTACGTGGATGACATCCTCCTTATTGGGAATGATATTCCCATGTTGACATCAGTCAAGGTGTGGTTGTCTAAGGAATTCTCCATGAAAGACCTAGGTGAAGCATCCTTTATTCTAGGAATTAAGGTCTATAGGGATAGACCGAATAGGATGCTAGGACTTTCACAGAAAATGTACATAGAGGAAGTACTAAAGAGGTTTAGTATGGAAAACTCTAAGAGGGGATTAATACCCTTCAGACATGGTATTCATCTTTCCAAGAAGATGTGCCCCAGCACACCTGAGGAAATAGAACGCATGAGCAAGATCCCTTATGCTTTTGCAATAGGGAGCCTCATGTATGCCATGCTATGTACACGACCTGATATAGCCCATGCTGTGAGTGTCACAAGCAGATATCAGTCAAATCCAGATGAAGAACACTGGACTTCTGTGAAATGTATCCTTAAGTACTTGAGAAGAACTAAGGATATGATGTTGGTCTTTGGTAATGGAGAACTCCAAGTTCAGGGATACACAGACTCGGACTTCATGTCCGACATAGATGATCGAAAGTCGACATCTGGAAGTCTGTTTGTGTGCAATGGTGGAGCTGTCAGCTGGAAGAGTTCCAAGCAAACTGTGATAGCAGATTCCACCATGGAAGCAGAATATATAGCTGCATCAGAGGCTGCAAAGGAAGCATTCTAGTATAAGAAGTTTGCTGCAGAAATTGGAGTAATGCCATCAGATGTCATTCCTCTTTACTGCGACAATAATGGCGCCATAGCCCTTGCTAAGGAGCCGAGGTCTCACCAGAAGTCCAAGCACATTGAGCGGCGATATCATCTCATCCGCGATTACCTTGAGAAAGGTTACGTTGAGGTCAAGAGAGTCAACTCCACAGATAATGTGGCAGACCCACTTACAAAGCCGTTGGGCCAACAGAAGATCGAAGCCCACCTTGAGAAGATGGGACTTAGACTTGTAGCCAATTGGCTTTAGGACAAGTGGGAGATTGTTAGATATATGTGCCCTAGAAGCCAGAATTGGCTGACACTTGTAATACACTTCTAGGGGCAAAATTATAATTTTGACTATAATTAATGAAATGGGTTATTTTCTATCACACATGTGTATTTAGTGTCTGTGATACATCCTTTGAGTTAATGGTAATGATAATTCATATTTTCAAGAGTTGAAAATTTAAGACATGAATAATCATTATTAACTCATAAACAGCTCCCGACCATAGGATCATCACGAGGATGGTGATTGATCCGGAAGGTTGGTGTACGATCGCTTCTCTTTAGTAGATGAGTCTTGAGTCTACGGTGTGGAGACACCGGAGCGAGAGTACAGGTACTCGTTAGAGAACGAGGGCACTGAGCGTGACCACCTCGAGTAGTCATTAGGGAGTCTACCTTCTCGTCAATGACTGACTCGATGCTGCAGTAGTGTGTCTGGTTCTTTGACCTGAGATGCATCGGCAGTTCACCTTGAGGGTGTTATAGTTTGACTACACCATTACTCGGTCTCCTAGCCATATGGAACCCTGAGGTGTATGTTGGCTATAGCATGTTCATTGTAGGAACTGGATTGCATCAAGATGGGATCTATCTACCTCGGTGGTAGAGGAGTAGCCCTATGATGATCATGAGAATCAAGTCCAGAAATCCATGGCCATGGTAGAGTGAAATAATAGAAAGAGTTTCTATTTAGATTTTCACATTGGACTCGAATCGAATGATTACATCATATGACAGAGACTAGGGTTTGACGAGTTCACCTTAACCCTAATCTGATCGGGGCTCAAGATAGAAGAACTGAATCACACAGGTAGCTGCACCAAGAGGTTCGCATTCAGCTCTGATGGGTTGCCACCATATACTGCTAGGTGTCACTGGTGGATTTTGGGAGCAATTAGAATGATTTAGATGATCGATCATTCTAGCTGTTCGAATCAGAAGAGTTCTGATCCATCGAAAGGAGTTTCGATGATGTCTATGATAGAGATCATGACATATCCCATTACCATACAGAACTGAACCTAACTGGGTCACACAAACAAGGGTTTGAATCTGGTGATCATCAATTGAACTGATCTAGTTCAATTGATCTGAATGAGATTCAATTAGGTTCAAGGAAATCGTGCTAGCACTCGATTGAACCTAACGTTCTTCTTTTACTATCATAAATAAGTTGTCCTGACTGAGCCAAAGGAGTTTGTGCTCAATCAGAGGCCTTCATATGGTCTGACTGGAGGTTGTCCAAGTCAGAATAGGTTGTCTTATTTGTAAGACATTACCTGCCATTTTTGGTCACCTGCCATTTCTTGTTCTTTGACTTTGGTCAAAAGTCTACCGTTGACTGGTCAAACGTTGACCATTGACCCTTTGACTTTTGACCACATGTCATGCACCTATTGGAGAGCTGGTGGGGGCTTGTCCCCCTGCCAGAACCTGGCAAGGAGAAGGGCGCACGCCAAGGGTGGCGTGAGCCCAAGTAGGAGGCGCCTAGGAGTCCTTGTTGGACAAGGACTCCACCTCCCTTTAGGATTCCAATCAGAGTTCTACTAAGAATCCAGTTTGACTGGTCTTAGGCGCCCTCTAAGGAGGAATCCAGGGGTCTCTTTTTCAACCAATCAGATTTAGATCTGATTTCACAAAGGGTTGTGATTGGTTGAGAGGAAGAGGAGTTGGATCACAAGAGGTCTATAAATAAGACCCTGCGCCCAACCCTAATCCTAAGTGAATTCAATAGAGATTTCCCACGCCCCAAGGCTGCCTCTCCCCTCCTTCTCCATGCCATAGTCTCTTCTCCCCTTGCTCTCCACGTCCAAAAGTGTTTTGGACTTAGTTTGGTGCGATTCAGATCAAGGAAAGGCGATCAAAAGCAAGAAGGCTGCGCTGCTGCAAAAGGACGACTGCAGATCTTCAAAAGAGTTTTGAAGATCCTCCAGATCAGATCCAGATCTGATTTTTGGAGGTGTGATAGAGAAGAAGAGGATCTCCAGATCCAACCCGAGTGGATACCGGTAGAGGCCAGGCGCTTGCATGGCTAAGATCCAGAACCTTCCGCTGCAATCAGGATCATCTACAGGGTAATAGGATTACCCAAATCAAGTAAATTGAATTTAATTTAATTTATCTTGTTTTATTTTTCTTATTAAAATAATAAGAATCAGATCTGAAACATATCAAGATCTGATAGAGATCAAGAGAAAGTTTTTGAAATATATCTCTTGATCTAATCAGATCTGGACGAACCTGGACCGGGAAATCAGGATTTCCCTTCATTTCTTATGATTGCTCGAGGTGGTCACGCTCAGTGCCCTCATTCTCTAATGAGTATCTGTACTCTCGCTCCGATGTCTCTACACCATAGACTCAAGACACATATATCCCAAGAATGCAATCGTACACCAATCTTTTAGATCGATCACCATCCTCATGATGATCCTATAGCCTAGAGCAGTTTATGAGTTAATTATAAAAAATTGTCTTAAATTTTTAACTCTTGAAAATATAAATTGTCATTATCATTAACTCAAAAGATGTATCATAGACACTTTAAATACATACTATGATAAAAAAAATAATTATTTTATTAATTTATAGTCAAAAATATAAAATTATCCTTAGAAGTGTATTACAGGTGTTTATCCAATCTGGCTTCTAGGACACATCTAATAGCGGCATGAAGGGAAAAGGAAGAGTCCAAGGCACCAAGAACTCTTCCTTCTAGAATTTGATCCAAATCAAATTCTACTTTAACCCAATCTAGGTGCCTCAAAAAATCACCAAATTGGGCTCACTCATATCATGACATGAGCCCAATCATATGCCCAAAAATTAGAGGAAAAGAGTTCCTTTCTAGGAGGCTCAAATCCCATGACCCTCAATTCACTCAGTTTGGGTCAACTGTTGACCCTAGTCCAATTGCATTTCAGAATGGATTTATTTCAAGAATTAATTTGACCTAGATTAGTTTTAGCCAAATAAAAATAAATCCATTCACAATCTAGGGATGAGTCAAATTAAATTTGACTCAATCGAGATAGATCAGAAAAACTAAAGTAGGAGAATGTCAGGCTCAATCATGTGCTAGCATGATTTTCTTGAACCTAATTAGATCTAATCCAAATCAATCAAACTAGATTAGCCCAATTGATAACATCCAAATCTAAACTCTTGTTTGTGTGATCTAGTTAAGTTCAGTTCCGTATGGTAATGAGACATGTCACGATTTTCATCATCGACATCATCAAAATATCTTTTGATGGATCAGAACTTTTTAAATTCATACAATTAGAATGATTGATCATCAAGATCATTCTAATTACTCTCAAAATCTACCAGTGATACCTAGCAATATATAGTGGCAACCCATTAGAACTGAAAATAAATCTCTTGGTGCAGCTACCTATGTGATTAGGTTCTTCTATCTTGAGCCTTGCCATGATTAAGGTTAAGGTGAACTCGTCAAACCCAACATCCATCATATGAATTAATCATTCGATTAGAGTTCGATGTGAAAACTTAATAGAAACTCTTTCCATCACCTTCACACTGCCATGGCCATGGGCTTATGGACCCAATCTTATGATCATCATAGGGCTACTCTTCATCTACTGAGGTAGATAGATCTTTTATTGGTGCAATCCAATTCCTACAATGAACATGCTATAGCCAACATACACCTCAGGATTTTGATTGGCTAGGAGATCGAGTTATGGTGTCATCAAACACACCACTACAGCATCGAGCCAGTCATCGATGAGAAGGTAGACTCCCATATGACTGCTTGAGGTGGTCACGCTCAGTATCCTGATTCTTTAATGAATACCTGTACTCTCACTCTAGTGACTCTATACGTAGACTCAACACTCATCTATCCTAAGAAAGCGATCATATACCAACCTTTTGGATTGATCACCATCCATGTGATGATCTTACGATTAAGAACAATTTATGAGTTAAATATGAAAATTCATGTTTTAAATTTTCAACTCTTGAAAATATGAATTATCAACACCACTAACTCAAAGGATGTATTATAGATACTTTAAATACACACTATGATAGAAAATAATTTTTTTATTAATTTATAGTCTAAATTACTGAATTGCCCCTAGAAGTGTATTACAACTGTTTAGCCAACCTAGCTTTTAGGGCACACATCTAACAGTGGGTCCAAGCAATAAGGAGAATGATAAAAATCAACTACAATATTCTCGACCCATGCAAAGATAAGAGATTCAATCTCTTCTTGACCTAGACATGATCTAAGGTTTTTAGAACCATTCTAGATCTAGGATATTGATATGATTAATATCAATCTTTATTTTATTTTTTATATTTATGTATGCATCTTGATATATCATATATCCTAGATGTAGGGTTTAGTGATTAGATCACATATATAAATAGGTTAAATAGTTTAATCTATATCTCCCACAGTAATCTATTTTGAAAAAAATTCAAAATATATGCAGGAAATCCTATATAGTTTTTCAACATATGGATGTTAATCGATCTTGACCAAACTTACAACTATTAGGCTGGTCAATTGAGCATTCTTGATTCCATCCTAACCAACTCTTGATTCGGTTTGACCAATCACTCAATCTAGACCTAATCAAGCTACCCACACCTTGAACCCATGTATTACGAAAATGTCTTAGATCTTTAATTCTCAATTTTAGATCTAGTCAATTTCATAACTTAATTCTTAATTAAGTGTAACATGCTTCAACATAAACAAAGCATGAAAAAGATCCAATGATTTTTGCATCTAGGATTTAGCAAAAAGTAAGTTTTGATTTTTTCCTTATGAGGATAGTCACGCAGCACCCCTAAATGTCATAAGAGCACCCCATCGAATGAAAAGTGAGGGTCTTTAAAGCCCTTCTTACTCTTATGACCGGACGGTCAGGAGGACTACCTCAGTTAGAAAAGATTACTACTACTAACAGATCTAGATCTATATCATATGTCACATATATGAGATAAGGTCTAATCTAATCATGCATTGCATACATCTCATGAATCAATTAGAATACATCTCATGCATTAAAATTTAGATAATATTTTTGATCTCATCAAAAATCTAATTTAGATCTATATAATCTAGATCTATGAACCTAAAACCTGGCTCTAATACTAGTTGAAGGATCTTTTAGATCAGCCCGATCAGATTGGATCTGAAGTAGTGAAATTTTAAATTTTTTACTCCAATCCGATCAGATCTAAGGGTTCTTAGATTGATTACATAATTCTAAAAATAAACATGCATTAGGGTATTCAAAATACCACCTGTTGCAAGTAGACAATCTACTTGCTATAATGATCTAAACTTTATTCCAAGGTTCTCTTCTAGCTGCACACATGTCCAGTCTCTATCGGTACCCACTCGGATCAAATCTAGAGGTCTTCTCCTTCTCGATCTAATTTTTAAAAATTAGATCAAAATTTTCTTCTTTTGCCTTCGATCTGATCGCTGGCAACACTCCGATCGACACACGATTGGGATCTCCTTCATCTTCTACTTACGCAAGCAGCATTTTGACTCTCGAAGCTATGATCAGCCAAACATTAGGCATGGGAGAGAGATGGAGAGGAAGAATCTAGAAGAGGGGGGTGCAGGCATGGCAGAGAAGTAGGGCTTTGCTAGGGGCAACTGAGATGGCCAAACCCTTTGGCTTAGTCCCCTATTTGTAGAAAAATAGGTGACCTAGAGTTTTAAGGTTGTAAGTAATTAACCAGGTTAAATTACTTAAAGCAGAAGGATTTTGGAATTAGAAGTGGTGGCCCAATCTATTTCTCATAGCATTTTGTTGCATGATAGGTACCATAAATTCACCAATAAAAGTATTAATTTATCAATCAATTTATATTAATTTTTAAGAATTAATGATCAATTTATATATAATTTTTGAGAAATTCATATTTTTATTAATTAAAAAATTAATTAAAAAATAATAAAAATTAGAAAATAAAATTATATTATCAGTGGAAAGAGATCATTTTTTTTATCATAACAAAATAAGTTTGAAGCAAAATAGAGCTAAAATGAATAAGATATGAATTTCTAAAGAAATAAAATAAAAATAAAATAAAAAAAATGGCTCAGCCGGCTCCGTAAGCCAAGCCGTCAAAGCCGACTCAACCATTGAAGCCATCAGTCAGTTCATGATTTAGGCGTGGACCACCAGCTCAGCAAAATCTGGTGAATCATGGAGCGACACATGCCAGACCTAGACCCTTAAAGGGTCCACAGAAATTTATCGCGTCTCATAGGATATTTTGGACTTTTCACTCAACAATAGAGGTGCTGATTGGCTGCAGTGTGTGGTGCGGTCGGTCCACACGGACCATGAGAATAGTAATTGCATGATTGGACAGCTGCGGTTGATTACGATTAAGATCGGATGGCGGTGGTTATTTTCGGATTTGATTCAAATTCTATCAGCAATTTAGCACGATCGGACGACCAAAAAACCAGCCAATAAAGATCCAACGATCTAGGAAGCTCCTAACTTGATTAAAATATCAGAACTTGATTTGACGGCCAGATTTCCTCCATCAAGGCATGATCGGATGGCTAGAATTTAATCCGACCTAATTTGGACTGATACACATCCGATTTTGAAGATTTCTAGACCGTTGGATTCCTATTGATGGCCAAATTTCATCTAAAGTAGCAGAATTCATTCAAAACTTTTTTTAATCCAATTTTTACTTAGATTTCATCATATTTTGATGATCAAAGAGCTCTTTAGTCCCATATTTCCCAGAAGAAGACTCTCTAGCCCTCCTAGCTCTATAAAAAGGATCTCAGGCCTCCAAAAATCAACATCTTCGTTCAAGGTGAAGCCTTGGTGCAGGGTAAAGCCAGGCTCTGGGTTAATGGCTGCTTCAAGGCAACTGGTGTCGAGAGGAAAAGCTGGGCTTCTACACCATCTTTCCACCCATGCCGATCCAAGATCAGAGATCAGGATATTTTATTTTATTTTATTTCATGTATTTAAATTCTAAAATTTTAATTAATAAAAAATTTATTATTACACTTTAATTCTAGCTTTTTATTTTTATTTTTATTTAATTTTTATATTTTAATTATTAATTTTTATTTTTTTGCAAGTAGATGCTAAGATCTAACTAGTAGATCTTAGTACCAAGTTTATTTTTCTGCATAATTTAATTTTTACTTCGCAATTCTAAATTTTTGACTTCAAATTCTATTTTCAAATCTTTTTTTTGTAAGAAAATCAATGACTTCAAATCTAAAAATACTATCTTTCCTATGGATTCGATCCGACTCAATGCTATCTACGCATTTTTAATTATTCTAAGAAGTTGGATTAAACTGATAAATATGGTGTCTTAACGATAATATCGCATTCTTATCAATGCACAAAAAGCTTCTCCTAGCGTGTGCCACCTTATCCAGATATGGTGGTTTGGCGCCAGGGTTTATCTCTCCAAAGTTTGTTTTAGTTTAAAACCCTTTGACCCATTCAAATGAGATTTAAATTAAAACTAGATATGGTGGTTTGGTGCCAGGGTTTATCTCTCCAAAGTTTGTTTTAGTTTAAAACCATTTGACCCATTCAAATGAGCTTTAAATTAAAACCAACTATAACTCCCTCACACTCTATCCTTATCTCTAAGGGGTGTACGCTAGGAATGGGCATGCACCCTTTGTTGAGAAATATGCAGGATTTCATGCATAGATTTCAAATTTTTTTCAAAATTAAAGCAGCGAAAGATATTGATTAAATAGTTTAATCTACAATATGCATATAATTAGATTATCAAAACCTACATCAAGAATTTATAATATATCATGATACAAATATAAATCTAATAATAAATTAATTATAATTGTTAATGATCAAATCAATACCTAGATCTAGAATAATTCTGGATCAAATTCTAGACACATCTAGATCACCAAGAGATCAGATCTCTTATCTTTGCATGGGTCGAGAACTCCATGGTTGATTTTTGTTACTATCATTGGAGCCACACATGCGTCCGAGCTCTATAGGTGATCCATACGATCCTGCAACACAGATCGAAGGTTCATCGAATGAAGATCCGTTCGAAGTGCTAGCTTCTCACGGATCCCTCCTAATGGTCAATCAAAAATATATTCTCTAGATCTCTTGAACACTCCAAGAGATAAAGAATATGAGAAGGAATAAGGAAGAAATCCAACTCTTGGATCTCCCATAAATCAAAAAATAAAAATAAGAAAAAATAAATCCTAAGAGAAGACAAATCTTCTCCTTCAGGACATCAATCATTGATGTCCTGAAAATATCTCTATGCTAGGACAAGAGGAGACCTTCACCTCTAGATTTTTTCTATGTTTCTAGATCTAACAACTCGAATTTTTGTTCTCAAAAATTTTTACAAAAATGAGGAGAAAAAGGGTTATCAAAGAAATCCTAAGAGAAGACCTTTCTTCTCTTCTCCTTCTCTCATCAAGACATGATCAGATCATGTCCAAAGAAGATCACTATTCTTCAGCGCCTTGAAGCATGGATCCCACACCATCTCACCTTTTCTCTCTTATATTTTTATCATATAAAAATCATGAATAAAATAGAAAGAGAGAAGCACAAAAAAAGAATACAAGAGAAGACAATCTTCTCTTACCTTGTCTTCATCAAGACATCAAAGTTTGATGTCCAAAAGAAAGGGCCTTCTACAAGATTGTTGGCACCTCAAGTCTCCACACCCCTCCTCACTTTTCTCTGATTTTTGCCATGGAAAATTCCTGGGATTCTACATGCCAAAGCTCCATAAAAAGGGGCACCTCCTTATATATCTTTGACTAGGTCATGTCCTCGTCAAATAAGGCAGCTAGTAAGGAGTTTAGGGGGGGGCATCCAGCTCTTGAATGCCTTCCCAATAATTCTAGACATGAGAACCAAATATTCCATTAACAAAAGGGAGAAAAAGAGGGTGGACAAAAATTATGGCATGGGAAAAGTGGGCGCACAAGAGGGGAAGAGTTTAGGTCAAAGTGGACTCTTCCAAGTAGGAAACAAATCCTAACTTCCTTCTAGTTTTGATCAAATCATAACAAACTCCAAAACAATCAGATATATGAGGCATGGAAGGCCTCTTAGGCATGTGAATTCTCACATAAAAATCATGAATTAAAAAATGTGGGAGTGGGCTCTTAGGCGTAAGAGAAAGAGGGTCCCAGTCCAATTGGGACTCCTCTTGTTTGACTAAGTCAAAATAGGTTTAAATCTAATTTAAAACTTATTTAAATTATATTAAATTCAATCTAATTAAGGATAATTCTAGTCCAACTAAGAGCCTAATTAAATTAGATTAAATTAAGATTTAAGTCTGATTTAAATTCTAAGTCAATTAGGTGCACTCAAGTCCTAGTCAAACAAGGAGTTATTCTTTCTTGCAATTGGCATATCCAATAAACCAACTAGAAATAATCTAATTAAGTCCAAACCAACTCTAATTGAATCTAATTCAATTAAACTTGATCTCAACCTAATTGTTCAATCAAATTGAGCCAATTAGCAATCTAATTGCTAATCGATCCTCCTGCAACACTTGCATTAGGTCAAACATCAATCATATTTATGGATTGACCTTAGAACGATTCTCAATTATCGATTAACCTTCTAATTAGGTTACAAGCTCTAATGTGTGTGACCTCATAGGTTCTAACCTAAGCTGGTAGTATAGCAATCAATTTCTATACCAATCAAAATGACCATCTAGCAATGGTACCCAACGTTCGGATAGGTTGAATGTATGCAAAGCAACATTCTTAGAATCTTGGCCTATAGTAACCGTATAATTCATCCCTATGATCAACAATGCTCAAGATGACTTCGAGTACATGATCAACACTCATACAAATCATCTCTATTATGTCTCAAAATTTTGCAAATCCCTTGACACCTCACGAGGATTATCCAGGCCAAGGTTTTGCTAAATTGAAACACAACAAGACATTCTCTTCCTGAAGCTAATCAGGAGTGGTCAATCCTATATTGACTCACACATTGACTTTATAAGTACTTGACTATATCTAAAAATCTTTTAAATTTATATTAAAAATATAGGTAGTCCAGCATCAAAGTATAATGAGTTGCTTGCAAATCACCATGATATATTAGATTAGAGGGACACTTATATCCACTAGCCTTAGCTAGCTACTCTTGATAGTAGAGTGCTATATTGGTCACATTCAATGTAGATGTACTCCTACATCTCATCTGAATGCTATACCAGTGTCTCCACATCACTTGGTTACGAGGACAACCAATGCATATGGCATACAATGATCTACACTTAATAAGTTATCATCCTTGTTAATAACTTATCATTTGGTCGCGAACAATTTAAGAACCATCTGATAAATCCTCATTTATTGATTGATTATGGTTCTAAGGACTTCATCATAATTTAGGAGATCATTTAAGAAAGATAGAACTTTGATGATGAATTAGCCAAATAACTATTATTGTTAGATAATTCATATACTAATTTCCATCATGTACCACTTAGATGATTGGTTTTAAGACATATTTTCTAACAACTCCCATTTGGACTAAAGCTAGATATCAAATATCCTATCTTCCACTTGAGTTCGTAGAACTTCTTAGTTCGAAGGCCTTAGCAAATGGGTCGGTCAACTTCTCCTTTTACATCGATCTTCTAAAGATCGACATCACCCAAATCTAATATCTAAGATGAAAGCGATGCAGAATATGCTAGTTCTTGGGTTCTTTAGCCTGAGCTATGGCTCCAGTGCTACAATAAGACTGGACCATTGATGGAGGGTGCCACTTCCAACCAGCTAATGAACCTCAGCAACTGCGTAGCTTACATGACAGCATCATATACCATGATGTACTCTACATCACTAACTGAATAGGCTAAAATATACTGCTTGAAACCTTTTCAGCAGACTGCTCCTATAATTGGGGTATAATCCGACATTCTCTTATTATCATCTTATTTTGACTGAAACTAAAACGTCCACATGTTTCAAGTCAGTACTTCCATATTTGAGTCACTGAACCTTAGTATTTTTGAAATACTTAAGGATTGTCTATACAATCTTTCAGTGGCTCTCACTTGGATCAAACTGGTATCTACTCACTATCTCTAGTGAGTGTACCACGTATGGTCTCGTACATGGAGAAATAAGATGATAGCTAAAACTTTATTCCTTGCAATGCTGAATTGCCATTCTCGATTAAGAGAATTTCATCCTCAAACATCACAAGAAAAAACACGATAAAACATTTTGCCCAATTATAAATATAAGGTTTGTCTTTGTTCATAATAAAGATATACGTTCAGAATGTATGTTCGAACTCTGAGATGATACTTAGATGGGCTTTAAAGGTCCTTACCTTCCTGTCTGTGCTACTCTAATCTTATTAAAAATTCATTCATACCCAATGAGTTTTATCCTTTCAGGTGAATCAACTAGTGTCCATACACTATTGATTTATATAGACTTCAATTTGGATCATATGTCTCCAAGCCACTTCTTAGAGTCAGACCACTGCATTGTATCCCTATAGGTGATCGGATGCTTGTTGTTATCATCGAGCTCAACAGGATCGCCATCCCAGACCTAGATACTAAAGTATCTATCCAGCTAACATGATACTCTACCGGATCTTTGATAAGTGGTTAAAATATACTAATAAAAATATTAAATTATAAAATAAATTAAAATATTTTATTAGAAATTAATACTTTTATTAATCTTATATAGGAAAGAAGGTTACCAATGTGAAGATCTCATTTTTTTGGTTCAGATGAAAAAAATTTCAGACAAAATGGACTTCAAACGAGCCCAAAATCGAATTTCAAAAAAAATAAATAAATAAATAAATAAATGCCGATGCAACGCTGACGTCAGCATTTTTCACGGCGCACGATGGACCATCTGAAGGGTAATTCGGGAATTTCACAGCAT
Source organism: Cocos nucifera (assembly GCA_006176705.1). Classification (NCBI taxonomy): domain Eukaryota; kingdom Viridiplantae; phylum Streptophyta; class Magnoliopsida; order Arecales; family Arecaceae; genus Cocos; species Cocos nucifera. Next base: position 155,706 of record QRFJ01002060.1, on the reverse strand, counting down.
AAAGAGCGCGCTGATTGGTTGAAGAACGCGGCGGTCCACGCAACATCAGGCTCGCGCACGGTCCACGGAGGGTAATTTGGGAATTCTGGCTGATCCAACGGACGGTTTTCACTGAAGCTTGATCGAATGGATGAGAAGAAGGCGCTGATGGACGGCATCCGCAGTTCCCGATCGAGATCCAATGGTCGAGATTCATCCCGACGTAAAACTAAAGGTCTGAAGGCTTATTTCAACGCAATCGGATGGCCCAGATTCGATCCAATGGATGATCCAATGGCTGATATTAAATCCGACTTGATCTTGGTTATTTTAAGGGGTTTTTGAGTGATTTTTGGACCCTTTGATCAAGATCTAACGGAAAAAATTACTCAGATCTTAATTTGAGTTGATTTAGGAGTCCTAAACCTAATTTTTGATGGATTTTAAGGGGAATCGAACACTTGTTGCCGTGAAATAAAAAAAAAATTAGAGAGAGAGATGGGGAACCAGAAAGAGAAAAAGAGAGAGACAAAGAGAGAGACGGGGAGAAAGAGAGAGGGAGAAAGAGAGAGAGAAAGAGAGAGGAGAGAGATAAAAAACCAGTGATTTGTGAGAAAATTAAAAGGGTTTTTTTTTATTTTTCTTCAACGATCAAGACATCAAGGAGCCTCTTCTTCTTCGCCAAGTTCTCCACATCAAGAGTAGCAGATAATCAATTTCAGCAAACAAATAGTCTAATTTCTTCATGCTTTTTATTTTATTTGCTATTTTTGAATTTATTATCATGAACTAAATTTTATTTTACTAAAGCTAAGGTGTAGCCACTCTTTTGATGCAATATTCAGTATGACTTATTTTTAAATTTTATTCGTGAGGAGTATATAAATCTGATCTTAATGCTTTTAGATTACTGGCCATCTTCTAATTGATCTGATGAACATAGATGTTACAGACCAAGTACATTTATGTTAATGCTTCTTGATTATATACCTTGTATTATGAATCTAATTAGAATTCATATACATGTGGGAATTTTAGTGCGCTTTGAACGCAACGTATTTTAATTAGAGAATTTCACAAAACCTAATGCATTAATATTTATTTAAATTACACCTGGACCAAAGGGTAATTAATAAATATTAATAGATTTGCTATGCCTGGATCAAAGGGTAGTGAATAAATTAGGAGACTCCACCGTCACATGAAATAAAATTAATCTAAAAATCTGAATATTGTATTGACTGAGTTGGTGAACCGATTGCCTTAGTAATCCATTACTCTTGAATTTAAAACCCTAATAATTTACACTCTCTCTATTTAATTAAAAACTTTTAATTACTTTTTATTTTTTTTAATTTCTTATTCTCATAAATCGATCTTCTAAATAAAGCATAGGAAAGAGCTTTTCAGTACTTGTTTTCCAATCCTCTAGGGATGATACTCTACTCATTCACTTTATTACTTGATCGACTGGTGCACTTGCCATAGCTATAAATTAGCATGCATCAATCTTCTTAAAGATGACACTTTAATGGGCACCGAATTTGATCTGATCAAATCCAGTTCTATAGGTTTACTAGATAACATCAATTTTTTTCTACCAGTCAAACTTTTACAAGTTCAACTTGACTGATATTAGTTTCTTCTCTAAGAAACTCCTTTCCAAAAGCAATGCCTCACTGCTAATGAACATCTTATGTTCTTTAGCATAGTAGAATTAATAATTCTTAAACAATTATTGGATCAGGATCCAAGTTTATCTATGTGCAAATCTTTGACATAGGTCGATCAACTCCAAACCCAAAAGTAAGAGAGTCTAGGTCTACGCCCCATCCATATCCCATATTGAGTCTTTACAATAGATTTACTTGGTATAAATTCAGAGTAAAACTAGTAGCCATAAGAGCACAACCCTAAAGCAGGCAGATAAGTGAACCCTATCGTAGAATGAACCAAGCCTAATAAAGTTCAATTTTCTTCTTTCAAATACACTATGTTTTGAAAAGAAATCCACTAAGAGAGAATCCTATTCTCTCTTAGATATGTCACAAACTTACTGGATAAGTATTCGCCTCCTGGATCTGATCGAAGAGTTTCAATGCCCTTTCTAGTTTGTTTTTCCTTTTCATTATTGAATCATTTTTTCATTTCAAATGATTCAGGCTAGATGCAACCATGCCCAGATAGATCGTCTGTAATGAAATACTAATATCTTTCCTTGGCAGTTAAGTTCTTAAGTCCACATACATCACTATGTATGAGACTTAGAACTTTATCGGCTTCTTCATCCTTTTCAGTAAAAGATGACTTTGTCATCTTTCTAAGAAGACAAGATTCATAGGCTATCAATAATTCACAATCAGTGATGTTGAGATTTTTCTCTCAAGCTAACCCATTTATCCAGTTCTTATCAAGATGACTAAGCCTATAATGTCAAAGATAGATATTCATGACATAATCTAACTTGGATGTGTACATTACACTTAACAGACTATATAAATATTAAATATTATTTTTTTATTATCCATGTGTTATGATAATATTATTCATAATAACATCACAATAATCTCCTTTATTGATAAATGATAATCATCTCTGACCAAAGGGCCATCAGAGATCACATTTATCATAAATGATGGATAATAGTGACAATCACTCAAAATGATATCTATTGAAAATAAGCTTGATAATTTCTAAATTAGGATTGGAACAAGACTTCTATCCCCAACATTTAGATATTTTTCATCATTTTCAAATATCCCACTTACTTGTAGTCTTTGCAAAAAATTGCATAAGACTATCGACATCTAATACCCATGTTATAGAATTATATACAAAAAAATTTTAAGGTGTTATCATATAACATTCTTAATGAGTAACTTTTGCTCCTTTCTCTTATTCAGCCTGTTATGGTCAAGGGAAGCAAGATAAATCTTCTTCCTATTATCCTACTTCTAATAGTAGAAGCACTATGGCTGATTTGGGTCAATTTTGGACTAATTATTTTGACTGGACTCAAAAGCTCCAATACGAATCCATTCGTACTACTGAATCAAATTTAACTTTTGATACTAATTATCAAAGTTGGTCCTATAAGTCATCACTATCTAACAGTGATAGGAGAAATTAGGATTTAATCTTAATTTGAGAATAGAAAATAACGACCTATTGTATACAAATAATGTTTAGCCTAAAGACTTGGACTTTAGTCTAAAAGTTCTTCTACTATTTTATTCGAACTGATAGCCTCTACCTCCAATTCAAAAAATTATCCTAATTTCTTAGTGGGTACTAGAATCCACGTAGATTGTACACAAGCCCAACTATAGTTGGTTAACCTATGTATATCTAAGGGTAGGTTTATAACCAATTATTTCTCTAAATAATTTCTAGTAATTTAATTTTGCCTCAAAAATCTAATCAGTAGGCTAGGGCCTTTATTGCAAGGATCCGATTAGGTCCAACCATTAACATGAGCATACTTGGTGCATCTAACTAAGGGATGATTGAGCCCAACTATGGTTGGTTAACCTAACCACCATTAGAGAGACACATCTAAGTCATCATATGATGAATGATAATTCCATTAGTCAATAAGCACCAGGCTTGTGAGCCTCCAATGATTATTAAGTTAATGGATCCATTATCAAACATCTTAATGAGAGGCTATGACTCAGTTATCCTCATAACATTATCATTTTAAGGATCTATAATTTTAGATGATTTAAATATATTTATGATTTTAGGATAGAGAAGACATGGACCAAATTGCTCCCAGTGACTTCACCAAGTCAAGTCCTCCCATTGACTTCTCAAGTCATTGATGAGGATTAGGATCAATTTCAGTCCATGGGCACCTATATCAGTCTTACTGATCAAAATCAGTCTCACTGATTTACCTATGTGACATGGGTTAGCTCGAATCAATGAGCAACATAATCAAAAGCTGATTAACCACATTAGTTAGGTAAGTGAGATTGGTGGGAGGGTCTGCCAAAGCTTGCCTTAGATACCATAAAAAATGATCAGGTAAGTGGGCTGCCAATTAAAAAACTCCAGTCTAGAATGACATACTTACCTTAGACACCAATTGATTTATCAATTTTGATTTGGTCTGCATAAAGACTCGGGCTCGACCACTGAGCCATGATTAGCATCCATTTGTTAGATGTACGGATTTTGATCAACTACAACTATTGAATTGATCGATAGAAAAGAAATGACCTAATCCTAACTAACTATTAATTAGGTTTGATCATTTTCTTAACTTAGTCCATATTTAATCTAACCCTAGGTCTAACCCAGTGAATTACCTGATCAAGCTAACCCATAATCCTTTAATCTATATTTTATGAAATTGTCTTAGAATCTTTAAATCACAAACCTAGATCCTAATTATTCACTTAATTCTCAATTATGAAGGAACTAGATCTAGGGTATCATGGGTAGATCTTAAAGGATCAAGCAATGAAAGACTTAAATAAATGAAATATTTATTTAAATAAATATATAAATACTAGATCTTAGATCTACTAGATGATCAAGGCATAATATTAAATCAAAAATTATAAACATCAAGAAGAAGAAAAGATTGATCACATCAACCTAGATCTATACTATATCTAAAGCAGGTATGAAATCAATAGATCAAATCTATTACCTATGCAAGTTTGGCATTCTAACTTGCTGATTCAGGCTTTAAGATGAAGTCATGAGCCACACATGCATCTGACCTCTAGGAGTCATCCACACAAGCCCAAGAGCACGATCAGAAATCTTGATGCAGGAAATCAACACAATATGCTAGTACTGTGCTGATTTTTCTTCAATGATCGATCAGATGCCTCCTTCTTCTGAATTTAGACTTTCCAAAGAGGAGAAGGAGGAGAGGAGGTTTTAGATATGATACACTCTCAGAAAACTCAAAGGAGGAAGGGAAGAGATGAACACAACAACCCTAGAAGAAGACCCTCTTCTTCTTCTCTTTGCTCTCACCTAGACATCTAGTTTTGTATCTATTAAATCTCAATACCCAAGAATCATTTCCCTTTGATCATCACACACCCAAATCCTCCCTCAAAGGTCTATGTTTCACAAAAAATTTAAGAGAAAATTTATTTAAAATAATAAGTTAAGGAAGAGCCTTTTCTAGATCAAATTTCTAGACAAGGTCGGACCATATATGGCAAGTTGTTGGGGCGCCCAACACTTGGGCACCCCCTCCTCATCCCATGCCATGGACCACCACAAAAGAGTGCACAAAAACCCTCTTTTTACCATGGAAATCATAAAAGAAATCAGGATGGGGTGGCACACAAGGGAAGAGTCAATGTTTGTTCAAATTCTATCATATAGAATCCAATACCACAACAACTTTCCATCTATTGACTTGGTCCTTAACTAATTCCTAAATAAATAGGAGAGAAACAGAAGGGCATGAGTGAGAGGGCCTGGGGAGAGTATTTTCCATGAAAAAATCTTAAAAAGTAGGAGTGGTGGGGGCGTTGGGGCTAAGGTGGTGCAAGGAGGGAAGTCGTAGTCATACTAAGACTTCCAATTTGACTTAGTCAAATAAAATCTTTTAACCAAATTAAATCAGATTTATTTTAGTCCAATTAAAATAAGTCTTAGTCCAACTAAGATCTTAATTAAATCAAATTTAATTTAATTTAATTTTAATTTAATTTTTAATTAAATTAGAGATTGGGTTGATACAAGTGTACTTCACAAACAGTCTACCACAGTATGCTGCTTGGAACTCTTCTAGCAGATGGCTCCACCATTCATAGTAAAGATATATCCTGACACACTTTTACTATCATCATGGTCAGACTGAAAGCTGGAGTCTATAAATCCCATAAGTTTTAGATCTAACTCACCATAAACCAACCATTGGTCCTTAGTATTTCTCAAATACTTAAGTATAGCTTTAACCACTTTTCGATGATTTTCTTTGGGGTTAGACTAGTATCTACTCACTACTCCTAGTGAGTATGCCACGTCTGATCTCGTACATGTCATGGCGTATGTGATAGATCCCACTGTCGAAGCATATGAGACTCAACTCATATGCTCTCTCTCTTTAGAAGTTGTCGGACGATCCTTCTTAGAGAGAAAAATTCCATGGCCTATCGGGAGATAGCCCTTTTTGAAATTCTCCATACTGAACCTCTTCAGTATAGTATCTACGTATGTAGACTGGGATAATCCAAGCATCCTCTTAGATTTATCTCTATAGATCTTCATCCCTAGGATGTAGGATACTTCTCCCAAGTCCTTTATGAAGAACTATGATGATAACTAGACTTTTATTCCCTAGAGTGCAGGGATGTCATTCCTGATTAAGAGAATGTCATCTACGTACAAGACAAGGAATACTATTGCTGGACCATTTGCCCATTTATAAATGTAGGACTCTTCTTCGTTCTTAATGAAGTGATTGTTTTGATCACCTTATCAAAATGCATGTTTCAACTCTAAGATGCCTACTTCAGTCCATAAATAGATCTCTAAAGCCTGCACACCTTGGACTCATCTGTGGATGTGAACCCCTCAGGTTGAATCATATACACCTCTTCAGTCAACTCTCCATTTAGAAAAGTTGTTTTTACATCCATTTGCCAAATCTCATAGTCCAAATGGACAGCTATCGCAAGTATTTCTGAATGGATTTGAAAATTGCCATAGGAGAGAACATCTCGTTATAGTCAATACCATGACGTTGACGATACTCCTTGGCAACTAGATGGACTTTATAAATCTCTACCTTTTCATCTGTGCCCCTTTTCCTTCTGAAGACCCATTTACATCCAATGGGTTTAACCCCCTTTGGGTGGGTCAGCCAATGTCCACACATCGTTGATCTTCATGGACTCCATTTCGGATTTCATGGTCTCAAGCCATCTCTCAGAATCAGGAGTTTGCATAGCATCCATGTAGGTGATCAGATGCTCATCATTCTCATCGAGTTCGATGAGATCACCATCCCGAACCAAGAAATCATAGTATCTATCTAGTTGATGCGGTACTCTGCCAGATCGTCTTAATGGTGCAGATACGCTAGGCTTTAGATTTGATCTAATCGAATCCAATTCTGGTTTAGCTACAGGTGTCAATTTTTCTACCTATTGAACTTTCTCAAGTTCAACCTTAGAGACAATAGTTCCTTCACCAAGAAATTTCTATTCCAAAAAGATTGCCATAAGGCTGACAAACATTTTTTGTTTTTCAGCATGGTAGAAATAGTAACCCTTACTTTCTTTGGGATATCCTATAAACACACACTTATCAGATCAGGGTCCAAGCTTACTATATGCAAACATTTGACGTGGGCCAGACAACCCCAATCCATAGGTATAAGAGTGTAGGCCTACGCCCAGTCCATATGGAGTCTTTGTGATAGATTTACTCGATACATTGTTCAATGTATAACATGCAGTCTCAAGTGCATAATTCCAAAATGAAATAGGCAGACTAGCAAAATCCATCAAGGATCGAACCATGTCCAACAAGGCTCGATTTCTTCTTTTCAATCCATCATTATGTTGTGGTGTCCCAGGAGGAGTCCACTATGAGTGAATCCTATTCTCTTCTAGATATGTCAAGAACTCACTTGATAGATATTCACCTCCTCAATCCGATCAAAGAGTTTTAATATTCTTTCTAGTTTGTCTTTGTACTTCACTTTGGAATCTTTTGAACATTTCAAATTAATCCGACTTATGTTTCATCAGATAAACATATCCATACTTGGATAGATCATCTATCAAAGTTATGAAGTAGAAATATCTATCTCTAGCACCTATGCTCATTGGTCCATATACATCAGTATGTACTAGACTTAAGAGCTCAGTAGCTCTTTCATCTTTTTCAGTAAAAGATGACTTGATTATTTTTTCAAGAAGACAGGACTTACATATTGGAAGTGATTCATAATCACTGACTTCGAGGATTTCCTCTTGGATCAACTTGTTTATCCTATTCTTGTTAATATGACCTAGCCTACAGTGTCATAGGAAGATATCAAAGACATTGTCTAATCTAGTATATTTTTTATAAGTGTACATTATACTCACAGGCTATGATAAAATATAGAAACTATTTCTTTGTTGTCCTTGCATTATTGTAAAATCATTCATAATGATATCACAATAATCTTCCTTTATAGATAAATGATAACCATCCTTGGCCAAAAGGCTAACAAAGATTATATAAATAAAAAAGAAAGGACAATAATGATATTCATTTAAAGAAATGATATTAGGATTGAGAATAAGTTAAACTATTTTCATAGCTACAACTGGAACAGATCTTTCATCTCCAACATTAAGGAACCACTCATTATTCTCAAATCTTCTACTAATTTAAAGTTCTTGCAATGTATTGCAAATATAGACTGGACTTTCAATATCCAATACCCAAGTAGAAGTATCATAAATAGAGAAATTATAAGGTGTTATTATATAACATTCTTGATCAGCAACTACTTGCTCATCTCTCTTATTCAGCCTGTTGGGATCATTGGAATCATGATACTAAGAACAGATCCTCTTTCAATACTCCTGTTTGTTATAATGAAAGCACTCTGCCTGATCTAGGATATTCTTGGATCTTATGTTTAAATTGGGCGTGGAGGCCCCAGCACCAACCATTTTGTGCTGCTGAACAACATTCAACTTTCAATACTTATTATCGAAGTTGGGTCTCATAAGTAAATCACTGTCTAACAGTGAATGGAACAACTGTGGTTAGGGTTTAACTGCATAAAGGAGAACCAAAAGCCTAATTAGTAATTGATTCATTAAACCTAAAGATTTAGACTTTAATCAAAAGATTTCTTCCACTATTTTATTCGAATTGGTAGCCTCTACCTCCAATTCGAAGAATTACCCTAATTCCTTAGTGGATACTAGAATCCACATAGATTGCACACAAGTCCAACTATAGTTGGTCAATCTATGTATATCTAAGGATAGGTTCATAACTAATTATTTCTCTAAATAATTTTTAGTAATTTAATTTTATCCAGATATCTTTTCAGTAGGCTAGGGCCTCCACTAAAAGTCCTAATTAGGTCCAACCATTAACATGATCATACTTGATCCATCTAACTAATGAATAATTAAGCCCAACTATGGTTGGTCAGTCTAACCACCATTTAAAAAGACGTAGCCAAGAAATCATATTATAAATGATAATTTCATTAGTGAAAAAGCATCAGGACTATGGGCCTTCAATGATTATCCAACTAATAGACCCATTATCATCCACTTAATGGGTGGCTATGATCTAGTTATTACCATAACTATTTCATTTTAAGGACCTAATAATTTTAGAGGATTTAATTAATTTGATATAGAGAAAAGGTCAGATTAACCAGCTTTTCATGGTCCTCCCACTAGCTTCACCAAGTCAGCTTAAGGAAGACCATTAATAGGCTGGTCTAGGAGCACCTAAATCAATCACACTGATTTACCTAGCTGACATAGGTTAACTTAAATTGTCAAGTAATTAGATCAAAACTTAATCTCACCAAGAAGGCCTGGTAAGTGAGATCAGTGGGAGGGTTTGCCAAAGCTTGCCTTAGACACCATCAAAAATGGTAAAAACCACCGGTCGTATGTGCCAAACTTACCTTAGACATCAACTGGTTTAATTAGTCCTGATTAGATTAATCTAATAGTTTGAGCTAGACCACTTAGCCATGAATCAAGTCCATTTGGTTCTTGTTAAAGACATGGACTTGACCAACTACAACTATTATAATTGATCTAGAGAATCCTTGACCTAATCTAAGACATTAATTGATTAGATTTAGTCAATTCTCTAATTAAGTCCATTCATTAATCTAATCTTAGGTCTAACCCAATTAATGGACCTAATCTCCACTAATCCATTAACCCAATGTGTTATGATTCGTGTCATAGAATCTTTAATTTATAATCCTAGAACCTAATCAAACAACTTCTTAATTCTTAATTAAGTTTTGGGCTGAGGGTTGGGGTTTGGCTTTTTGAAAATGATTTTCATATTTGTAAAATATTTTTACAACATAGTTCTATCAACCAAGTTGCATTTTTGATTTATAATCAATATGTAAGTAAAATAAACATGAACCTAGTTTAGATCTAATCTAAACAGATTCATATATTTGAAATAGTTTTAACACCAATCAGTCATAAATCAACTTAGATCAAATCTAACATATTTATGATGATTAAAATTAGATTAAATTTTTTTTAATTAGATCATAAAATATCTTAAATCTAATCTAGAATTTTATGATCAATATTTTAGATCAGCACGTACTAGGACAATCTTTCTACTATAAGGGATAAATCTTACAGTAAGACAACCTTATAGTAGTCCGTATAATCTAAAAATTTTATTTTTAGATCTAAAAATATTTTAAATTTATTAAATTATAAATAAAATTAGATCAAATCTAATAAATTTATGATTAGGAGTAGATCATCATGAACTAGGACAACCTTTCCGCTGTAAGGGATAAACCTTATATCAGTTCGTGAGATCTAAATTTTTAATTTTATATTTAATAATTAAATTATAAATTAGATTTAATCTAAGAAATAATCTAAACATGCTCAAAAAATTATGTAATAAAAATCTAGGCTCTGATACCAATTGAAGAAACCAGATCTAGGATTTCACTGGTAGATCTTGAAACTTTTTCACGATCAGACAGTGAAAAGCTTAAATAAATTAAATATTTATTTAAATAAATATATAAATATCTAGATCTTATATCTATTACATGATCAAGATATGACATTAAATCAAAAATTAAAAACATAAAGGAGAAGGAAAGATTGATCACATCAACCTTGATGTACACTACATCTAATGCAGGTATGAAATCAATAAATCAGATCTATTACCTGTACAAGTTAGATGTTCTAACTTATTAATTCGAGCTTTAGAATGAGGTAATGAGCTGCACGCACATCCAGCCTCTAGGAGTCATCCACACGAGCCCACAAGCATGATCAGAAATCCTGATGTAGAAAATTAACACAGTATGCTAGTACTGTGCTGATCTTTCTTCGATGGTCGATCAGATGCCTTCTTCTTCTGGATTTGGACTCTTGCAAAGAGGATAAGGAGGAGAGAAGGTTTCAAATATGAGGCACTCTTAGAAAACTCAAAGAAGGAGGAAGGAAAGAGGTGAACACAGCAACCCTAGAAGAAGACCCTCTTCTTCTTCTCTTTACTCTCACCTAGACACCTAGTTTTTGTCAATTGAATCTCAATGCCCAAAAATCATTTCTCTCTAATTTTTACACACCCAAATTCTCTATCAATGGTCTATGTTCCACAAGAAATTTAAGTAAAAATTTATTTTAAATAATAAGTCATGAAAGAGCCTTGTCTAGGTCAAATTTCTAGATAAGGTAGGACCATATATGGCATGTTGTTGGGGCGTCCAACACTTGGGTGCTCCATCCTCATCCCATGCCATGGACCACCATAAAAGAGTGCACAAAAATCATCTTTTTACCATGGAAATCATAAAAGAAATCAGGATAAGGTGGCACACAAGGGAAGATTCAATGTTTGTTGAGATTCTATCATATAGAGTCTAATACCGTAACAACTTTCCATCTATTGACTTGGTCCTCAACTAATTCCCAAATAAATAGGAGAGGAAGAGAAAGACATGCATGAGAGGGCTTGGGGAGAGGATTTTCCATAAAAAAATCCTTAAAATAGGAGTGGGGGGGCGTTGGGGCTAAGGTGGTGCAAGGATGGAAGTCCTACTCATACTAGGACTTCTAATTTGACTTGATCAAACAAAATGTTTTAACCAAATTAAATCAGATTTATTTTAACCCAATTAGAATAGGTCTTAGTCCAACCAAGACCATAATTAAATTTAATTTAATTTTAATTTAGTTTTTAATTAAATTAGAGATTGGGTTGATACAAGTCCTAGTCTTACTAGGACTACCAATTTGACTTGGTCCAACTTGATCTTTAGACCAAATAAAATTAGAATTTATTTAACCCAATTAAAATAGATCTTAAGTTAATTAAAAATCTAATTAAATTAGATTTAAATTAGATTTAATTCTAATTTAATTTTTAATGAGATTAGAAATTGGGTTAATCAAGTCCTAATTGAACTTGGACTAGTTCTTCCTTGCACTTGGCTTATCCAATAAGCCAATTGGATTTAATCCAATCAAGCCCAAACTAAATTTAACTAAATTATATTTAATTAGACTTAATTTTAATCCTCTAGCTCAATCAAATTAATCTAAATAATAATCAAATTGCTAATTGATCCTCCTATAATACTTGCTCTAGGTTAAACATCAATCGTATTGATCATTTAATCCTAGAATGATTCTAAATCACTGATCAACCATCCGATCAGATCATGAACTCTAATGTGTATGACCTCATAGGTCCGAACCTAAGTCAGTAGCATAGGAATAGATTTTTGTACTAATCAAAATAATCATCTAGCAATGATACCCAACAGTCGGATAGGTCGAATGTGTAGAATAAAATCCTTAGAACCCATGCGGATATAGTTTTCATATAATTCATTTCCTTGATCAAAATGCTTGTAGGACATCTCAGAATTCAACTGTCAACTCTGATTAGATTGTCTACATTATATTTCAAAATATTAAATTCATCTGATGGATTAACCTGGCCAAGGTTTTTCTATATTGAAATACAGTGATACATTCTTCTCCAACTCTTGGAGTAGTCAATTCCATCTTGATCACACACCAACTTCGTAAGCACTTGACTGTGCCTAGAAGCCTTTCATTTACTAAATTAAAAATTTAGTTAGTCCGATACCAAAGCACAGTGAGTTGCTTGTAAGTCACTGAGGTGATCTCAAGTCTAAGGGATAATTATACGTATATCCCATCAGAGACATTCTCGAAAGCAGAATGCACTGAAGTTGATCACGTTCAATGATGATGTACCCATATATCTTACCTATATGCCATACCAGTGTCTCCATATTTCTTAGTTAAGAGGACAACCAACTTATATGGCATACAACGACCTATGCTCGATAGATGTTGTCATCCTTATTAATAATCTATCATTTGGTCGTGAACAAATTTAAAGACTAATTGACAAATCCTCTCTTTATCAAAGCTAAATAGTCCTAAGAACTTCATCACAATAATAGAGTTCATAAGAAGATGAATACTTATGATAAAAAATGCTAAAAATATATTTTATTTATTAATAAATTAATTATAAATATAAAGTAGCTCAACCATCAATAGGCAGATGATTATCTTTGTGACACATTTTCCAATAAATTAAGTTCAATACTTATGGGTTTAGGTTTATGGAACCTCAGAACTAGTTTCTAATTTTATTATTTAAAATATTTTTTAAATTATAAATACTTTACTTTGAATCAAATTCAAATAACGGTTCTAGATCTGATTTATTTTAATGTTTCGATCATGTCATAGGGTTTCGAATGTAGAATTTTGTAGAAAGTAAGTTTTTAATTTAAATTTTATAAAATAAATATGTCATACATATACAAGATTCAAAGCAAAAATTATATATTAACATATGCAATAAGAGGACATAGATCAAAACATAAAACATATCATATGGATCAGATCATAAATTATTTAAAATTAAATTTAAAATATAAAAATAAATTATAAATTACTTTAGATCCCATCTAACACATTTATGATTTAGGTTTCTCATATAGTACATACTAGGACAACCTTTCCACTATAAGAGGTAAACCTTAGAGTAGGACAACCTTATGACAGTATACGCAATCTTGATATTATTTAGATCTAATCTAAATAATCTAAAATAAATATAATATTTATTTAATTTTAAATTTAAATTAAAAAATTAAATCATAAATTTTCTTAGATCTAATCTAAATTATTCATGATTCAAATTCAGATCAGCACATACTAGGACAACCTTTTCATTGTAAAGAGTTAACCTTACAATAGGACAATCTTATGACAGTATGTGTGATCTTTAATTAATTTTAATTTTTAGATTTATTTTTAAGCATACATGAACATGATATAAAAGAACCTAAATGCTCTGATACCTCTACTGGAAAACATGCAGGGTTTCATGCATCGATTTCAAATTTTTTTCAAAATTAAAGCAGCGGAAGACATAGATTAAACAATTTAATCTACAATATGCATGTAATCAAATTACAAAATCCTACATCAAAGATCTATAATATGTCATGATGTAAATATAAATATAAAAATAAATTAATCATAATTGGTATTGATCAAATCAATACCTATATCTAGAATAATTCTAGATTAAACCCTAGATTACATCTAGGTCACCAAGAGATTAGATCTCTAATCTTTGCATGGGTCGAGAACTCTACGGTTGATTTTCATTGTTGCCTTTAGAGCTATGCACATGTTTGGCCTCTATAGGTGATCCATATGGGCCTGCAACATAGATTGGAGGTTCGTCGAATGAAGATCCACTCGAAGCGCTAGCTTCTCATGGATCCCTCCTAATGGTCAATCAAAAATATATTCTCCGGATCTCTTGAACACTCCAAGAGATGAAGAATATGAGAAGAAATAAGGAAGAAATCCAACTCTTGGATCTTTTATAAATCAAAACATAAAAATAAGAAAAAATAAATCCTAATAGAAGATAAATCTTCTCCTTCAGGACATCAATGATTGATGTCCTGAAAACATCTCTATGCTAGGACAAGAGGAGACCTTCTCCTTTAAATTTTTTCTATATTTTTAGATCTAACATCTCTGATTTTTACTTTTAAAAATTCTCACAAAAATAAGAAGAAAAGGGTTCTCAAAGAAATCCTAAGAGAAGATCTTTCTTCTCTTCTCGTTCTCTTATCAGGACATGATCAGATCATGTCCAAAGATTATCACTATGCTTCAACATCTTGAAACACAGATCCCCATGCCATCTCACTTTCTCTCTCTTAATTTTTTATAATATAAAAATCATAAATAAAATAGAAAGAAAAAAATATAAAAGAAAAATACAAGTGAAGATATTCTTCACTTACCTTGTCTTCATCAAGACATCAAAGTTTGATGTCCAAAAGAAAGGGACTTCTTCAAGATTGTTGGCACCTCAAGTCTCCATGCCCCTCCTCACTTTTCTTTAGTTTTTGCCAGAAAAAATTTCTGAGATTCTACATGCCAAAGCTCCCCAAAAAGTGGTGCCTTGTTATATATCTTTGACTAGGTCAAGACATAGTCAAATAAGGCAACTAGTAAGGAGTTTGGTGGGGGTGTGTCCAACTCTTGGATGCCTCCCCAATAATTTTGGACATGCGAACCAAATTTTCCATGCACACAATGGAGAAAAAGAGGGCGGACAAAAATTTTGGCATGCGAAAAGTGGGAGCACAAGAGGGGGAAGAGTTTAGGTCAAAGGGGGATCTTCGAAGTAGGAAACAAATCCTAACTTCCTTATAGTTTTGACCAAATCATAATAAAATCCAAAATAACCAGATATATAGGGCATGGAAGGCCTCTTAGGCATGGGAATTCTCATGTAAAAATCAGGAATTAAAAGATGTGGGCGTGGGCTCTTAGGTGCAAGAGAAAGAGAGAGAGTCCCAGTCTAACTAGTACTCCTCTTGTTTGACTAGGTCAAAATAGGTTCAAACCTAATTTAAATACTATTTAAACTAGATTAAATAAAACCCAATTAAGGATAATCCTAGTCCAACTAGATGCCCAACTAAATTAGATTAAATCAAGATTTAAGTCTGATTTAAATCCTAAGTCAATTAGGTGCACCCAACTCCTAGTCAAACAAGGAGTTATTCTTTCTTGCAATTTGCTTATCCAATAAACTAGCTAGACTTAATCTAATTAAGTTTAAACTAATTCTAATCAAATCTATTTCAATTAGACTTGATCTTAATTCGATTGCTTAATCCAATTGAGCCAATTAGTAATCCAATTGCTAGTCAATCCTCTTGCAACACTTGCATTAGGTCAAACATCAATTGTATTGACGGATTGACCTTAGAACGATTCTCAATCATTGATTAACCATCTGATCAGATTATAAGCTCTAATGTATGTGATCCCATAGGTTCGAACCTAAGCTGATAGCATAGAAATCGATTTCTATACCAATCAAAATGACCATCTAGTAATGGTACCCGACGTCTGAATAGGTCGAATGTACGCAAAGCAGCATTCTTAGAACCCTGGCCTATGGTTACCATATAATTCATCCCTATGATCAATAATGCTCAATACAACTTCGAGTACACTATCAACACTCGTACAAGTCATCTTTATTGTGTCTCAAAATTTTGCAAATCGCATGATACCTCACGAGGATTATCGAGGCTTAGATTTTGCTAAATTGAAACATAACGAGGTATTCTCTTTCTGAAGCTAATCAGGAGTGATCAATCCCATCTTGACTCACACACCAACTTCACAAGTACTTAACTATATCCAAAAACCTTTCAAATCTATATTAGAAATACAGACAGTCCGGCATCAAAGTACAGCGAGTTGCTTGCAAGTCACCATGGTGATCTCAGATCGGAGAGACACTTATACCCATTGGCCTTAGCTAGCTACTATTGACAGTAGAGTGTTATATTGATCATGTTCAATGTAGATGTACTCTTACATCTCACTAAGATGCCATACCACTGTCTCCATACCACTTAGTTACGAGGACAACCAATGCATATGGCATACAACGATCTACACTCGATAAGTTATTATCCTTATTAATAACTTATCATTTGATTGTGAATAATTTAAGAACCGTCCGATAAATCCTTATTTATTGATTGATTATGGTTTTAAGGACTTCATCATAATTTAGGAGTTCATTTAAGAAAAATAGAACCTTTATGATGAATCAATTAAATAACTATTATTATTAGATAATTTATATACTAATTTCAATCATCTACCTCATAGATGATTATCTTTAGGAAACATTTCCAACACCCTTGTCTCTCTAAGAAATGCATCTGGGAGCACGTGCCCCTAGAGTAAATCTAGGGAGTGTGTGCCCCTACTCTTCATGTGCAACAAGACTGGGTCAAAGCAGGGTTGGCGCCAACTCTTAGCACCCCACAACCTTATCCCTTTTAAGACATTAGAACATGTCCTAATCCAATTAGCACAAGCCCAAAGGAGGCTTTCTGAATAAGCCAAATCTGATTTGATTAAGTCTAGTCCTATCAAAAAATCCATTGCAGGAGAAAATTAGGTCCAATCATGTACTAGCATGATTTTCTTGAATCTAATTAGATCAAATCCGAATCAATAAGATTATGTGAGTCCAATTAATAACATCCAGATCAAAATCTTTATTTGTGTGACCCCATAGATCCAATTCTATATGGTAATGGATTTGTCATGATCTCCATCATCGACATTATTGAAACTCCTTTCGATGGATTAGAAGTCTGATTCATCTAGTTAGAATCATAGATCATTAAGATAATTCTAATTGATCCTATAATCCACTAGTGACACCTAGTAGTATATTGTGGCAATCCATCAGAACTAAAAATGAATCTGTCAATGTAGCTATCATGTGATTGGGTTCTTCCATCATGAGTCTCAATAGGATCTAGGTTAAGGTTGACTCATCAAACCAAATACTTGTCATATGATCGAATCAACCGATTCGTGTCCAATGTGAAACCCTAATAGAAAGTTCTTTCTATTATTTTACACTGCCATGGCCATGGACTTTAGGACTCAATCACATGATCACCATAGGACTGCTCCTCCTCCACCGAGGTTGATAGATCCCATCTTGGTGTGATCCAATTCCTACAATGAACATGCTATAGCTACCATACACCTCAGGATTCTAAATGGCTAGGAGATCAAGTTATGGTATAGTCAAACTATAACACCCTCACGGTGAATTGCCGATGCACCTCAGGTCAAAGAATCAAACACACAACTGTAGCAATGAGCAAGTTATTGATGAGAGGTAGACTTTCTTATGACTGCTCAAAGTTGTTCACGCTCAGTACCTTTATTCTCAACAAGCATCTATACTTTTGCATCGATATCTCCACACCGTAGATTCAAAATTCATCTATCCTAAGAAAACAATCATAGACTAATCTTTCAGATGAATCACCATCCTCATGATGATCCTACGATCGAAAGTAGTTTATAAGTTAATTATGATAACATATATCTCAAATTTTCAATTCTTGAAAATATGTGTTATCATACCCGTTAACTCAATGGATGAATAATGAACATATAATACATAGATGTGATTAAAAGAATAACCAAAATTTTATTAATGATAAGTCAAAATTATAAATTATGTCCTTAGAATGTATTACAAGTATCAACCAGTCTAGCTTCTAGGGCATTCATCTAACATAGATCATGTCCTAAGATTTTAAATTTAGGATTTTGTAGAAAGTAAGTTTTGAATTTAAATTCTACAAAATATATATGTCATACATATAAATTTTAGATTCAAAATTAAAGCTACATATCTAGCATATGTATAAAAGGATGTAGATCTAAACATGAAGCACATCATTTATATCTTATCTAAATAATCAAAATAGATTATAAACCAATTAAATTTTAGATTTAAAATTTAAAAATAAATTATAAATTGATTTAGATGTTATCTAACTTATTTATAATTTAGTTTTTTAGATCAACACATACTAGAATAATCGCTCCACTATAATGGGTAAACCTTACAGTAGGACAATCTTGTAATCAGTATGCGCAATCTTAATATTATTTAGATCTAATCTAAATAATCAAAAATAGATTAAAAATCTATGTATTTTAGATTTAAAATCAAAACATGAATCATAAATCTACTTAGATCTTATCTAATTTATTCATTATTTAGATTTTTACATCAGCACATAATAGGACAACCTTTTCATTATAAAGGGTAAACCTTACAATAGAACAACCCTATGATCAGTATGTGTAACACCCCACCCCTATCTAATCGGATGATAGTGCCACATCCTATCCTTATCTAAAGTTTAAGAAGATTTCTAAACTACAGCTGAACTACAATATCATTTAAAGCCCATTTTTATTTAATTCAATAAATCCTTCAATCTACAATACAAACATTTCAACTAAACTTATCTTTTCTTAAAATCCAAAGTCAATATTTTAATTAAATCTTTATTACAAACCATTATCTCAATTCAACTCATCAATTCATATAAACAAACTCAAAGTTTCAAAAATAAAACTATACTTCATACATACATACATTCTAGTTATTAACCATCTTATTGCTACATGTCCTTTTTAAAACAAACTAATACACACACATATACCAATTTCTGATTTAATAAATCTAGCTATACACTACATCTCAAAATTTATCTCTTTTACAAGCTAATATCACCAAAGCCACTTTCTCCACTAGAGGTACTGATATATATGTTAACCATCTCAACTATATGATACATCTCTCAATACGTTATAAGTTTACAAGTTAACATTCTGAAAACTTTCTCTTCTAGAGGTGCTGATACACATGCTGATACAAACTTTCAGCTAAGCTACTCCAAAACTACAGATAAAAAGAGTGAGGGATGAGACTTGGGAAAGTCTCCATGAGTGTAATTTCATCTAACAATGGCAAATAGATAGCTATAATCATCATAATATTATGCACAATATGCTGTTAATAAGCTTTAAAATATTTATAAATCAACACAAATAGTTTCACATAAAAGATTCTTATGAAGCACAAACCTTTACTTACCACTAAAATTAACATAACAACATGTTTCAACTGAGCAGTCCTCCACCATCATAACACACTCTCAACTGAGCGGTCCCATGATACACTTTTAGATGAGCAGTCACACAACCATAAATGGACCAATTCTATGGGCAGCCTTTCTTATCACCAAAAGGATAACATACTCCCATGAATGGACTGATGCTATGGGCAGCCTATCTTATCACCAAAGGACAACACACTCCTATAGGATTTCATATGAGCAGCCTATCTTATCACCAAAAGGATAATACAATCTTATAAGTACTACTTTTATTGAGACAACATACTCCCATAGGATTTCTTATAAGCAGCCTATCTTATCACCAAAAGGACAATACAATCTCATAAGTACACCATCCCTATGAGCGGCCTATCTCAGTAATACTGAAACAACATACTCTCATAGGATTTACCATTCCAATGAGTAGCCTATTCATGCTTACAAATATCAATATGCCCCATGGCATATAAACAGAAATCACCCATACAAGATAAAACCATATCAAATATCACTGTATAACTTGTTTAAAATTATTAAAGCCATGCTACCAAAACTGTATGCATAATTCTTTGCATATGCAATGCACAAAAGCTGTCCAGAATATATTCCCTTTTCTCTGTTAGATTATAAATATGTAAACTGTAGAATATTAAGAAACTACCTTGCTTTTCAAAATAAACCTTTTAACATAACAAATTATATATTAAGAATACCATAGGTAGATGAAATTCACTCATCTTAATCTACTACTGAATTATCTTATTGTTTGGCTCATTCAAAGCACTCCTTGAATTCCTTTTACCTTCCTCAACTGACTTAAAATTCTGCTGCTATAGAACTAGCTCCTTTTCTTTTTCTAACAATAGCAGCCCTTCTTCCCTCCAATCAATTTACAATGAACTCATTTCTTTTCTAGCTGAATTCTCTCTTGATTTCTAATTAAAGAACCTTCCTTCTCTAGCTCTCTTTCTTCCTCTTTCTTCTTTATTTAACTTTAAGACTCTGAACAACCACAATAGGAACTAATGGCAATTATTTTTGGAAAAGGAATAAACTAGAAAGAACCTTATTAGGTGTCATTCTAACAAGAATCCACCCAATTCTCTACTTAATAGGTGTTGCTCTAATGATTTTCCAACTCTTTATTTGTTCCCTTTGGTTGCTCTATCATCCCATAAGAAATGATTTAAAAATCATAACTTAAAAACTTTTTGACTGAAATCGACTCCCAGAAATTTTCACTAATCGAGATGGTTGAATGCTGAACCGAGTCATCTCAACACAATTGAGTCTAATGTGCTATCAACTCACCCTGATACCAATCTATTGGGATATCAGCTACTCTGATACTACTTGTTAAGGATCAAGTACCAAATTATTACGACAGAAAGATGAAAAAAAAAAAAAGAAAATAATCAGGTATGTGGATCAATCCAAAGTCTAGCCTCTACGGGGCATGCAAAGCTTCACTATAAAAGAAAAAAATAGGTACAAGAGAAGAACACTTACTCTCAACTCACCGTACATAAATTTCTCTCAACTAAAAGCTACCCTTAGAAAAGCTCTCTTAGAATCCCAAGAAGACCCTCGGAAGCTATAAGATGCTCTACCCTCATAGCCTCGTTGTCGGAGGCTATGCACATGTTGCTTCTCTCTCTTGTAGGCTGCACGTACTCGATGCTTTGCCAAGCTCTTCTCGGTGGTTGCTTGAGCCTCTCTACGTGCCTCTCATGCCACACATACCACCTTACTACTCCATAGTACCTCAGTCCTATAAATAGGATGAGAATCCTCTTCTCAATAGTTCATAGGAGTCCTAACAATGCTCATTATCCTAATATGAGTTGAACATATCCTAGATAGAGTCTTGAAATATTTTCCAACCTTTAGATCATGACTGCAACCCTCCATGGCCACTAGATTCTGTGGTCCACGTGCAACTCTTGTAGATCCTTTGGATTAATCACAATTTGAGTCCAAATAGAAAACCTCGTCTGTTCTATTTGCCACCATCGAGCTGACTCGATCAGGGATCGAGCTGGCTCGAATGCATCCCATCCAAACTCCTACTTTCTATCTACTTGAGAGAGCTAGCTCAGCTATGGTTCACATTGGCTCGATCTCCACTTGAGCCTACTCGATCCCATATCCAAACCAGCTTGACTGCTTGCTGATACTGATTTTTCTCTACTGTGGATCAAATTCGAGATGTGAAATTCTTACAATCTCTACCTCAACTCGACATTTGACCTCCACCTGACTTTGAGAGCTTGTGATCCATCTCGCTCCCATGTCTTGGGGTAATTGCCTTCTGATAATGGATGGGCAAATGTGGGAGTCGAGTCAGGCCGCTCGATCCCACCTCCATCATGGGCTATGTCTAGTTTGACCAAAGATCTGTTTGGAAAATTCTCCTATAGTAATAGAAACTTCATTCTATAATGTTGCCTCTCATCCTCCTGAGTCTCCCATCTCGTGCTCGATCTACCTCCAACTGGAGCTCAACCTCGTACTAGGCTCCCTTTGGCTTCTGAAGCTCCACTTCGCACTGAGCTTCCTACTAGATAGTAATGTCATCTCATCCTTTTTTTTTCCTTAAATATCATCGTATCGCCATGCATTACCTTCAGGATTCTACTATCAGCTATCCACCTATAGCATTTGAATCCAGTCTGCTCAGTGAGATAAAATTTTATTTGAAATCATATATGTATTGAACCTCCTCCAATCTTCTCACTGTACCATCATCTATCCTCCTACTGACCATCTTAATGCCTCTGATTGTACAGCTCAATCCATCCGATAAATAAATAGTGCCCTTACTGCTTTCTAGGGAGTTAAATTGCTCATCTCTACAATAAATATGATATGTGCATGCAGAATCTAAAATTTATTGCTGAGAAAAAGTAGATACCTCATCAGATTTCTTTAGGACATCATCCTCTAACTCGTTACTAGCCATCACTATAGTAGCCCTCATCCAATCCTTAAGTTGTGGGCAATCCTTGACTCGACGTTCCAACTCATCGCACCTATAGCATCTGATCTTGCTTTCATTCCTCATCTTGGACCTAGATCATCCTTCTCACGACCTTGTACCACTCTATCTACTATCTCCTACTCCTCAGAGATAGCTAAAGCTAAGCTACCATCATCTAAGCTTGAAGCTAGGTTCTTCCTCCTAAGAAGCTAGATTCTCTTTTTCACTAGAAGAGCAGTCACCAAGGATTCATACAAAGGGAGAAGCAATGCTAGCAAGACCAATGCCTTGGTCTTCTCCTCAACTTTTTTTCCAATGCTGAGAAGGTCGGTGAGGATCTTTTGAAAGTTGGATAGTGTTAGATATATGTGCCCTAGAAGCCAGAATTGGCTGACACTTGTAATACACTTCTAGGGGCAAAATTATAATTTTGACTATAATTTAATGAAATGGGTTATTTTCTATCACACCTGTGTATTTAGTGTCTGTGATACATCCTTTGAGTTAATGGTAATGATAATTCATATTTTCAAGAGTTAAAAATTTAAGACATGAATAATCATTATTAACTCATAAACAGCTCCCGACCATAGGATCATCACGAGGATGGTGATTGATCCGGAAGGTTGGTGTACGATCGCTTCTCTTTAGTAGATGAGTCTTGAGTCTACGGTGTGGAGACACCGGAGCGAGAGTACAGGTACTCGTTAGAGAACGAGGGCACTGAGCGTGACCACCTCGAGTAGTCATTAGGAAGTCTACCTTCTCGTCAATGACTGACTCGATGCTGCAGTAGTGTGTCTGGTTCTTTGACCTGAGATGCATCGGCAGTTCACCTTGAGGGTGTTATAGTTTGACTACACCATTACTCGGTCTCCTAGCCATATGGAACCCTGAGGTGTATGTTGGCTATAGCATGTTCATTGTAGGAACTGGATTGCATCAAGATGGGATCTATCTACCTCGGTGGTAGAGGAGTAGCCCTATGATGATCATGAGAATCAAGTCCAGAAAGCCCATGGCCATGGCAGAGTGAAATAATAGAAAGAGTTTCTATTTAGATTTTCACATTGGACTCGAATCGAATGATTACATCATATGACAGAGACTAGGGTTTGACGAGTTCACCTTAACCCTAATCTGATCGGGGCTCAAGATAGAAGAACTTAATCACACAGGTAGCTGCACCAAGAGGTTCGCATTCAGCTCTGATGGGTTGCCACCATATACTGCTAGGTGTCACTGGTGGATTTTGGGAGCAATTAGAATGATTTAGATGATCGATCATTCTAGCTGTTCGAATCAGAAGAGTTCTGATCCATCGAAAGGAGTTTCGATGATGTCTATGATAGAGATCATGACATATCCCATTACCATACAGAACTGAACCTAACTGGGTCACACAAACAAGGGTTTGAATCTGGTGATCATCAATTGAACTGATCTAGTTCAATTGATCTGAATGAGATTCAATTAGGTTCAAGGAAATCGTGCTAGCACTCGATTGAACCTAACGTTCTTCTTTTACTATCATAAATAAGTTGTCCTGACTGAGCCAAAGGAGTTTGTGCTCAATCAGAGGCCTTCATATGGTCTGACTGGAGGTTGTCCAAGTCAGAATAGGTTGTCTTATTTGTAAGACATTACCTGCCATTTTTGGTCACCTGCCATTTCTTGTTCTTTGACTTTGGTCAAAAGTCTACCGTTGACTGGTCAAACGTTGACCATTGACCCTTTGACTTTTGACCACATGTCATGCACCTATTGGAGAGCTGGTGGGGGCCTGTCCCCCTGCCAGAACCTGGCAAGGAGAAGGGCGCACGCCAAGGGTGGCGTGAGCCCAAGTAGGAGGCGCCTAGGAGTCCTTGTTGGACAAGGACTCCACCTCCCTTTTGGATTCCAATCAGAGTTCTACTAAGAATCCAGTTTGACTGGTCTTAGGCGCCCTCTAAGGAGGAATCCAGGGGTCTCTTTATTCAACCAATCAGATTTAGATCTGATTTCACAAAGGGTTGTGATTGGTTGAGAGGAAGAGGAGTTGGATCACAAGAGGTCTATAAATAAGACCCTGCGCCCAACCCTAATTAAAATTCAATAGAGATTTCCCACGCCCCAAGGCTGCCTCTCCCCTCCTTCTCCATGCCATAGTCTCTTCTCCCCTTGCTCTCCACGTCCAAAAGGTGTTTTGGACTTAGTTTGGTGCGATTCAGATCAAGGAAAGGCGATCAAAAGCAAGAAGGCTGCGCTGCTGCAAAAGGACGACTGCAGATCTTCAAAAGAGTTTTGAAGATCCTCCAGATCAGATCCAGATCTGATTTTTGGAGGTGTGATAGAGAAGAAGAGGATCTCCAGATCCAACCCGAGTGGATACCGGTAGAGGCCAGGCGCTTGCGTGGCTAAGATCCAGAACCTTCCGCTGCAATCAGGATCATCTACAGGGTAATAGGATTACCCAAATCAGGTAAATTAAATTTGATTTAATTTATCTTGTTTTATTTTATTTATTAAAATAATAAGAATCAGATCTGAAACATATCAAGATCTGATTAAGATCAAGAGAAAATTTTTGAAATATATCTCTTGATCTAATCAGATCTGGACGAACCTGGACCGGGAAATCAGGATTTCCCTTCAACTGGTATCAGAGCCATGGTTCTAAAATTGTTTAGATCTGATTTTAATTTTATTTTAATTAGAAAATAAAGTGATTTCAGATGTCACATGAGATGTGATCAGATCTGAAATCAGAAAAATTAAAATTAAATGATTTGGATCTAAGAACATGAAGATATGCATGACTAGTTCTAGAATAGAATAGTTCTATAGAATAGTTTTGCATGTCTTTGATTTAATCTGATTAAATCATATTTTAGATCTTCTTATTTACTATTTTCTGATATTATAAGTGTTATAATAACATCTGATAAACAGCAAATAAAAATTATTTAATTTTAAATATCATATGAGATATGATAGATGCATGACTAGACTAGTTGTAGAATAGTTCTACATAATTGTCTAGATTAGAATTTATTTTGATTAGATCAATTTAAATCTAATTTTTTAGATTATTATGTGATAATTTAGATCTGAAAACATGCATGAATTTGATACATGAGATGTATGCAAAATATGCCTTGATTAGATCTAAATTTGTATATGAGATATATGATATAGATCTATAACTGTTTTGTAGATTTACATGTTCCTGATTAAGGCGTTCCTCTTGGCCGTCCGGTCATAAGAACGAAGAAGGGTTTAAAGGCCCTCTCTTCCCATTCGATGGGGTGTTCTTATGACGTGTAGGGGTGCTGCGTGTTCGTCCTTAATCAGAAACCCAAAACTTACTTTCTGCAAAACCCTAGATCCTGAAACCCTAGGATTTATTGTGCATATTTTGTTTATGAACCCAACTTAATTAAGAATTAAGTTTATGGAATATTAATTAGGTCTAAAATTGAGAATTTCAGATCTAAGACATATTCATAATACTGGGTTCGGGCTTGGGTAGCTCAATTAGGTCTAAGCGGTTGATCAAACCGAATCAAGAGTTGGTTAGATGGGATCAACAATGCTTAAATTGACCAGCCTAATAGGATTAAGTCTGGGTCAAGATCGAGTCACGATCAAGCAAGACCTAATTAGGCTCAGAGGTTAGAGTCTGGATTGTAGGCTAACCCAATTGGTTCTGACTCAACAATTTGGTGTCTAAGGTAAGTTTGGCACAGACGACCGACTGGTTTTTAATTGGAAGCTACTCGACCTGAATGCGTTCTTGTGCGAGTTAACGGCATATTCCTTCCACCGGTCTCACTTACCTGGCCATATCTGTTGACACAGTTCTGATCTGAGGTGGTCAATAATCCGAGCTGACCCATGCCACTAGGTTAGTCATAATTGTTATGACTAAGCCAAGTCTAGTTTAATGAGACCTGAATCAATTCTCCCTAAGAAAAGATTAAGTCCGAGGTCTTCCACCATTGTAGACGTGCGGGCCCTTCCCGGGGTTGATTGTTCTCGGCTGGATACAGTGGCTCAGTTGCACCGGGAAGATGCAACCATGTCTATTAGGCATTGGATGCTATGGGCTGGAGGATGAGTTGGGCTCAATATTTCGGATACGGTGAGAGACCCAATTAGGAACCCAGTCTATGCAAATGGTGGGTCTGACTTAACTAAGGAGTGGATCAATATTCCGGATACGGTGAGATTCATGAATTAGAGACCAAGTTTGGGTGCACCATGATTAGAGAATCATTGAACAAGAGTTGTTCACTCATTGGCTAACCCATCACCAATAACTGTTAGGTGAGGTGATGAGTCAGTTGGTGAGACCGCACCACCCACTAGAAATCATCAATCGTGGAGATTTTCGCATCTCTACAGAGGGAGTGTAGGGATCCGAGAAAATAGTGGGAGCTAATTTGTTTAAAAATAAAATCCCTAAACAAATTGGTCAAGTCAAAATTACAGTATCTAACTAGAATCTTTGACTCTCTACAGGAAAATGTCTGCGTCCAACCCACTGGCACGTATCCTAGACACACATAGACTGACTGGACCCAATTATAAAGATTGGCTCAGGAACTACAAAATTGTTTTGGGTTCAGAGAAGTTAACACATGTTTTGGACCAGGACCCTCCCACCTTACCAGCTCGTCCATCCACTGAACAGAGAGCGTCTCTGGAAAAATGGATTGACGAAGACAATAAGGCCAGATACTACATGTTGGGCTCGATGTCTGATGAGCTCCAGCGCCAACATGAAGATATCGGGACTGCTCGCCAAATGTTGGCTCACCTGCAGGAGATGTTTGGTGAACAGAGTCGCGCAGCCAAATATCAAGTCACGAAATGACTTTTTAAGGCTAAGATGCGTGATGGGCAGTCAGTCCAAGATCACTGTCTGACAATGATCAAGGACATGGAAGAGCTTGAGAAGCTCGGTGTGAAGTTGGACTTGGATTTGCAGAACGATATTATTCTGCAATCCTTGACTGATGCATATGGGCAATTCATCATGAATTACCACATGCATAAACTTCAAGAATTCCTTGGCCGAGTTGATGAATATGCTGGTTACCGCTGAGCTTTCTATGAAAGGTTCTAAAGGCTCAGTTCTTGCTATGGAACGGACTTCTTCCAAAAGAAAGTCTTATGGAAAGAAAAAGAAGTCTGTGAAAAAGCAAAAGGTAGAAGGATCAAAGAAGAAGAAGGCAGAACCGAAGAAGAAGGTCGATGGCAAAGGAAAGTGTTTCCATTGCAACAGCGACGGCCATTGGAAGCGGAACTGCCCTACTTACCTGGCCACCCTGAAGAACAAGAAGGAAGGTCCTTCTGGAGGTATGCTCGTTATTGAGTCTAACCTTACGGTTTCTTCTGCATCCAGTTGGGTGCTTGACTCTGGTTCTAGTGCTCATCTGTGCACTTCTATGCAGGGTCTTGAGGATAGCAGGAGGCTGAGGGATGGAGACATGATCCTACGCGTCGGTAATGGAGCAAGAGTTGCTGCAGTAGCCGTGGGAACATACCCTCTGCGATTACCATCTGGTTTAGACTTAGTTTTAAAAGACTGTTATTATGTGCCTGCAGCTAGCAGGAATTTGATTTCTGTTTCATGCTTAGCACAAGAAGGTTATGTGATCACCTTCTTTAAGGACCATTGTAACATTCTTTATGAAAGAAATAAAATTGCAAATGGTTTCCTTGTTAATGGTCTTTATCAGTTGCATATTGATGTACCTATTTTAACTATCGAGCAAAACGTGAATGCCAAACGACCTAGGGATAGTCCAAACGACAGATATCTATGGCACCTGAGATTAGGTCATATAGCAGAAGATAGGATTAACAAATTGGAGAAAAATGGGCTATTGAGTCCATTGACTTTTGAGTCATATCCAACTTGTGAATCTTGTCTTCAAGGCAAAATGACTAAACTCCCTTTTGTTGGACATGGGGAGAGGGCCACAGATCTCCTTGCCCTAGTACATACTGATGTGTGCGGCCCATTTGATGTGCCGGCTAGAGGCAATTTTGTCTACTTCATTACCTTTACCGATGATCTGTCTAGGTATGGGTATGTGTATCTTATGAGACATAAGTCTGAAGCCTTTGAAAAGTTCAAAGAATTCAGACATGAAGTAGAAAAACAAACTGGAAAACCCATTAAGGTTCTTCGATCAGATCGAGGAGGTGAATACCTTAGCCGGGAATTCCTAGACTATCTTAAGGAAAATGGCATAGTCTCTCAATGGACTCCACCAGGAACACCTCAACTCAACGGGGTTTCAGAACGGAGAAATCGGACTCTATTGGATATGGTTCGATCCATGATGAGCTTCACAGACCTCCCAGATTTTCTTTGGGGACATTCATTATTAACTTCAATCTATTTACTGAATAGGGTTCCCTCTAAAACCGTTCCTACCACACCGTATGAGATATGGCACGGTAAGAAACCAAGTCTGAGTCATCTCAGAATTTGGGGTTGTCCGGCTTATGTCAAAAGACAACAAGCGGACAAGTTAGAGTTTAGGTCCTTTAGAGCTCGATTCATAGGATATCCTAAAGAGTCATTAGGATACTATTTCTACATTCCAGAAGACCACAATGTGATTGTGAGTCGACATGCCATATTTCTTGAAAAATAGTTTATTCAAGATAGTGGCATTGGAAAGCAGATTAAGCTTGATGAGAAAGTCTCACAAGCAGAACGAGCTAAGGACCAAGTGGAACCAAATCAGGTTGAGCCAATAAGAACACTACCTCCTCCACCTCGTAGATCGGAAAGAGTTTCCCGTCCCCCTGAAAGATACTTAGGTATTATTTCAGAGGATGTAGAGGAAATGTTCCTCATAGGTAATGGTGCTCATGGTGATGATCCCAAAACCTACAACGAGGCGATATCAGATATCGACTCCGAGAAATGGCTTGAGGCAATGAAGTCAGAAATTGACTCGATGCACTCAAACCAAGTCTGGACCTTGGTAGATCCACCAGAAGGTATAGTACCTATTGGGTGTAAATGGATCTTCAAGAGAAAGATTGGTGCAGATGGGAATGTGGAGACATTCAAGGCTAGACTGGTGGCAAAAGGTTATAGTCAATGCGAAGGCATTGACTATCAGGATACCTTTTCCCTGGTAGCTATGCTAAAATCCATCCGCACATTGCTTGCCATTGCAGCCTATTTCGATTATGAAATATGGCAAATGGACGTGAAAATGGCATTCCTAAATGGATATCTTAAGGAAGATATCTATATGGAACAGCCGCTAGGTTTCACATCCAGTGATACTGATCACAAGGTTTGCAAGCTGCAAAGGTCCATATATGGACTTAAGCAAGCATCTCGGAGCTGGAACACTCGTTTCAATGATGTGATCAAAAAGTTTGGTTTCATCAAAAATGAAGAGGAACCATGTGTTTTCAAAAGGGTCAGTGGGAGCGCTGTTGTCTTCCTCGTATTGTACGTGGATGACATCCTCCTTATTGAGAATGATATTCCCATGATGACAACAGTCAAATTATGGTTGTCTAAGGAATTCTCCATGAAAGACCTAGGTGAAGCATCCTTTATTCTAGGAATTAAGGTCTATAGGGATAGACCGAATAGGATGCTAGGACTTTCACAGAAGATGTACATAGAGGAAGTACTAAAGAGGTTTAGTATGGAAAACTCTAAGAGGGGATTAATACCCTTCAGACATGGTATTCATCTTTCCAAGAAGATGTGCCCCAGCACACCTGAGGAAATAGAACGCATGAGCAAGATCCCTTATGCTTCTGCAATAGGGAGCCTCATGTATGCCATGCTATGTACACGACCTGATATAGCCCATGCTGTGAGTGTCACAAGCAGATATCAGTCAAATCCAGGTGAAGAACACTGGACTTCTGTGAAATGTATCCTTAAGTACTTGAGAAGAACTAAGGATATGATGTTGGTCTTTGGTAATGGAGAACTCCAAGTTCCAGGGATACACAGACTCGGATTTCATGTCCGATATAGATGATCGAAAGTCGACATCTGGAAGTCTGTTTGTGTGCAATGGTGGTGCTGTCAGCTGGAAGAGTTCCAAGCAAACTGTGATAGCAGATTCCACCATGGAAGCAGAATATATCGCTGCATCAGAGGCTGCGAAGGAAGCATTCTGGTATAAGAAGTTTGCTGCAGAAATTGGAGTAATGCCATCAGATGCCATTCCTCTATACTGCGACAACAATGGCGCCATAGCCCTTGCTAAGGAGCCGAGGTCTCACCAGAAAATCCAAGCACATTGAGCGGCGATACCACCTCATCCGCGATTACCTTCGAGAAGGGTTACGTCGAGGTCAAGAGAGTCAACTCCATAGATAATGTGGCAGACCCACTTACAAAGCCGTTGGGCCAGCAGAAGATCGAAGCCCACCTTGAGAAGATGGGACTTAGACTTGTAGCCAATTGGCTTTAGGATAAGTGGGAGATTGTTAGATATATGTGCCCTAGAAGCCAGAATTGGCTGACACTTGTAATACACTTCTAGGGGCAAAATTATAATTTTGACTATAATCAATAAAATGGGTTATTTTCTATCACATATGTGTATTTAGTGTCTGTGATACATCCTTTGAGTTAATGGTAATGATAATTCATATTTTCAAGAGTTGAAAATTTAAGACATGAATAATCATTATTAACTCATAAATTGCTCCCGACCATAGGATCATCACGAGGATGGTGATTGATCCGGAAGGTTGGTGTACAATCGCTTCTCTTTAGTAGATGAGTCTTGAGTCTACGGTGTGGAGACACCGGAGCGAGAGTACAGGTACTCGTTAGAGAACGAGGGCACTGAGCGTGACCACCTCGAGTAGTCATTAGGAAGTCTACCTTCTCGTCAATGACTGACTCGATGCTGCAGTAGTGTGTCTGGTTCTTTGACCTGAGGTGCATCGGCAGTTCACCTTGAGGGTGTTATAGTTTGACTACACCATTACTCGGATCTCCTAGCCATATGGAACCCTGAGGTGTATGTTGGCTATAGCATGTTCATTGTAGGAACTGGATGGCATCAAGATGGAATCTATCTACCTCGGTGGTAGAGGAGCAGCCCTATGATAATCATGAGAATCAAGTCCAGAAGCCCATGGCCATGAAGAGTGAAATAATAGAAAGAGTTTCTATTTAGATTTTCACATTGGACTTCGAATCGAATGATTACATCATATGACAGAGACTAGGGTTTGACGAGTTTCACCTTAACCCTAATCTGATCGGGGCTCAAGATAGAAGAACTTAATCACACAGGTAGCTGCACCAAGAGATTTGCATTCAGCTCTAATGGGTTGCCACCATATACTGCTAGGTGTCACTGGTGGATTTTGGGAGCAATTAGAATGATTTAGATGATCAATCATTCTAGCTGTTCGAATCAAAAGAGTTCTGATCCATCGAAAGGAGTTTCGATGATGTCGATGATAGAGATCATGACATATCCCATTACCATACAGAACTGAACCTAACTGGGTCACACAAACAAGGGTTTGAATCTGGTGATCATCAATTGAACTGATCTAGTTCAATTGATCTGAATGAGATTCAATTAGGTTCAAGGAAATCGTGCTAGCACTCGATTGAACCTAACGTTCTTCTTTTACTATCATAAATAAGTTGTCCTGACTGAGCCAAAGGAGTTTGTGCTCAATCAGAGGCCTTCATATGGTCTGACTGGAGGTTGTCCAAGTCAGAAAAGGTTGTCTTATTTTGTAAGACATTACCTGCCATTTTTGGTCACCTGCCATTTCTTGTTCTTTGACTTTGGTCAAAAGTCTACCTTTGACTGGTCAAACGTTGACCATTGACACTTTGACTTTTGACCACATGTCATGCACCTATTGGAGAGCTGGTGGGGGCCTGTCCCCCTGCCAGAACCTGGCAAGGAAGGAGAAGGGCGCACGCCACCCTAGGCGTGTGCCCAAGTTGGAGGCGCCTAGGAGTCCTTGTTGGACAAGGACTCCATCTCCCTTTTTGGATTCCAATTAGAGTTCTTCTAAGAACCAACTTTGACTGGTCTTAGGCGCCCTCTAAGGAGGAATCCAGGGGACTCTATTCCCACCAATCAGATTTAGATCTGATTTCAGACAAAGGATCCAGTTGTGATTGGTTGGGAAGAAGAGGAGTTGGATCACAGCTTAGTCTATAAATAAGATCTAAAACATATCCCTATACCCAACTGGATCAGAGAGATACATAGATTGAGAAAAGTGAGCTCCTCAAGCTTCCATACCACCCCAAGTACATGCTGCCTCTCCCTATCTTGGGATTGATCCGTATGGTGGCTGCTACAAGAGAGCATCGCTCTGAGGAGTTCTTCTTCTTATTGGCCTATTGATCTTAAATCTTTCAATACATCCACTGCTAATGGTACACTCTAGTACTATCTGGCTCTGATATCAATTGATGTGATAACAACTCACTTTGATACCAATCTATTGGGATATTAGCTACTTTGATACCACTTATTAAGGATCTGTACCAAATTATTATAGCAGGAAGAAGAAAGAAAATAAAATAAGAAAATAATCAAGTATGTAAGTCAACCCAAAGACTCGCCTCCACGGGACATGCTCTCTTTTGTAGGACATGGGGAAAGGGCCACAGACCTACTTGTCCTAATACATATTGATGTGTGGATGTGCCGGCCAGAGGCAATTATGTCTACTTCATCATCTTTATCGATGATCTATTTCAATATGGGTATGTATATTTGATGCGACAAAAGTTTGAAGACTTTGAAAAATTTAAGAAATTCAGAATCGAAGAAGAAAAATAAATAGAAAAATTCATTTAGATTCTTCAATTAGATCGAGGAGGCGAATACCGTAGTCAAAAATTTTTAGACTATCTTAAGAAAAATGGCATAGTCTCATAATGGACTCCACCTAGAACACCTCAACTCAACGAGATTTTAGAATGGAGAAATCAAACTCTATTAGATATGATCCGATCTGTGATGAGTTTTACAGACCTTTCTAAATTTTTCTGGAGACATAGTCTGATAACTGCTATATATTTACTAAATAGGATTTTCTCTAAAATTATTTCTATCACACCGTATGAGATATGGTATGGTAAGAAACCAAGTCTGAGTCATCTCAGAAATTGAGATTATCCGGCTCATATCAAAAGACAACAAGTAGATAAATTTGAGTCTAGGTCCTTGAGAGCTTGGTTTATTAGATTTTCTAAAGTATCACTAGGATATTATTTCTATCTTCTGAAAGATCATAATGTGATTATGAGTTGACATGCCATCTTTCTTGAAAAATAGTTTATTCAAGATGGTGGCATCAGAAGGTAGATTAGGCTCGAAGAGAAAGTCTCTCAAAAGCCACGAGCTAAGGAACCTATGGAACCCAATCAGATTGAGCTAACCCAGACACTACCTCTTTCACCTCATAGATCAAGTAGAATTTTTCATCCTCTTGAAAGGTACTTAGGTACTATATCAGAGAATGTAGAAAAAAATATTTCTCATAGAAAATGGGGTTCATGGTGATGATCCAA
Organism: Cocos nucifera; assembly: GCA_006176705.1. Taxonomy (NCBI): domain Eukaryota; kingdom Viridiplantae; phylum Streptophyta; class Magnoliopsida; order Arecales; family Arecaceae; genus Cocos; species Cocos nucifera. The sequence continues at coordinate 121,407 of QRFJ01002060.1, read as the reverse complement.
AAATCTATGATTAGACAATATCAGATATCAACTCCATAAAATGATTAGAGGCAATGAGGTTAGAAATTGACTTAATATGCTCGAACCAAGTCTAGACCTTGGTAGATCCACCTGAAGGTATAGTACCTATTGAGTGTAAATGGATCTTTAAGAAAAAGATAGGTGTTGATGGAAATGTAGGGACATTCAAAGCAAGGCTCGTAGTGAAAGAATATATTCAGCATGAAGGCATTGACTATCAAGATACTTTTTTGCCAGTAGCTATGCTCAAATTCATCCATAGATTACTTGCTATTGCAGCCTATTTCGATTACGAAATATGATAAATAGACATGAAAACAGCATTCTTAAATGGATATCTTGAGGAAGATATCTATATGAAATAGCTATTAGATTTCACATTCAGTGATGATGATCATAAGATATGCAAGCTACAAAGATCCATATATGGACTTATGCAAGCATCTCGGAGCTGGAATGCTTGTTTCAATGATATAATCAAATCTTTTAGATTCATCAAAAATGAGGAGGAATCCTGAATTTTCAAAAGATCAGTGGTAGTGCTATTTTTTTTTCTCGTACTATACGTGGATGACATCCTCCTAATTGAGAATGATATTCCCATGTTGGCTATAGTCAAAATATGGTTGTCTATGGAGTTCTCTATGAATGATCTAGGAGAGGCATCCTTTATTCTAAAAATTAAGGTCTATAGGGATAGACCGAATAGGATGCTGGGTCTCTCATAGAAGATGTACATAGAGGAGGTGGTGAAGAGGTTCAACATGGAAAACTCCAAGAGGAGATTAGTTTTTTTTAGACATGGCATTCATCTCTCCAAGAAGATGTGCCCTGGCACACCTGAGTAGATTGAACGCATAAGCAAGATCCCTTATACTTCAGTAATAGGGAGCTTCATGTATGTCATGCTATGTACACGACCTGATATTACTCATGCTGTGAGTATCACGAGAAAATACCAGTCGAATCTAGGCGAAGAGCATAGGACTTCTATGAAATGTATTCTTAAGTACTTGAGAAGGACTAAGGATATGTTTCTAGTTTTTGGTATTGGAGAACTCCAGGTCCAGAGATATACAAATTCAAATTTTGTGTCCGACATAGATGATCCAAAGTTGACATCTAAAAATCTATTTATTTATAATGGTGGAGTTGTCAAATGAAAGAGTTCCAAGCAGACGGTGATAGTAGACTCCATCATGCAAGCAGAGTACATCGCTACGTCGGAGGCTGTGAAAGAGACATTCTGGTATAAAAAGTTTGCCATAGAGCTCGAAGTGATGCCATCAGATACCATCCCTCTGTATTGCAACAATAAAAATGCCATAGCTATAGCTAAGGAGCCAAGGTCTTACCAAAAATCCAAGCACATCAAGTGGTGATACCACCTCATCTGTGATTATCTTGAGAAGAAATTCATAGAGATCAAGAAAGTCAACACTACAGACAATGCAGCTGACCCGCTGACAAAGCCATTGAGCCAGTAGAAGATCAAAGCTCATCTTGAAAAGATGGAACTTAGATTTGTAGCCAATTAGCTTTTGATCAAGTGAGAGTTTGTTAAATGTGTGCCCTAGAAGCCAGATTGGCTAAACACTTGCAATACACTTTTAAGGATAATTTTATAATTTTGACTATAAATTAATAAAAAAATTATTTTCCATCATCGTGTGTATTTAAAGTATCTATGATACATCCTTGAAGTTAATGGTAATAACAATTCATATTTTCAAGAGTTAAAAATTTAAGACATGAATTTTCATAATTAACTCATAAACTGCTCTTGATCGTAGGATCATCACGAGGATGGTGATCGATCCGAAAGATTGGTGTACAATCACTTTCTTAGGATAGATGTGTCTTGAGTTTATGGTATGGAGATATTGAAGTGAGAGTATAGGTACTCGTTAGAGAACAAGGGCACTGAGCATGACTACCTCGAGCAATCATAAGAAAGTCTACCATCTCATCGATGACTGACTCGATGCTGTAGTGGTGTGTCTAGTTTTTGGATCTAAGGTGCATTGATAGTTCACCTTGAAAGTGTTATAATTTGACTACACCATAACTCAGTCTTCTAGCCATTCAGAATCATGAGGTGTATGTTGGCCATAGCATGTTCATTGTAGGAATTGGATTGCACCAATAGGAGATCTATCTTCTTCGGTAGATGAGGAGTAGTCCTATGATAATCATGAGATTGAGTCCTTAAGCCCATGGCCATGGCAGTGTGAAGATGATAGAAAGAGTTTCTATTAGGATTTCATATTGAATTTGAATTAAATGATTAATTCATATGATGGATGCTTGGTTTGACGAGTTCACCTTAACCCTTATCCTGTCGGGGCTCAAGATAGAAGAATCCGATCACATAGGTAGCTGCACCGAGAGGTTCACTTTCAGTTCTGATGGATTACTACCATATACTGCTAGGTGTCACTAGTGATTTTGGAAGCAATTAGAATGATTTTAATGATCGATCATTCTAATTGTGTGAATTAGAAAAGTTTTGGTCCATCGAAAGGTGTTTTGATGATGTTGATGATAGAGATCGCAACATATCTCATTACCATATGGAACTAAACCTAATTAGAACATACAAATAAGGGTTTGGATCTAGATTTCATTAATTAAGCTAACCCAGTTTGATTGATCTGGATTAGATCCAATCAGGTTCAAGGTAATCGTGCTGGCACACGATTGAGCCTAGCCTTCTCCTTTTATAATCTTTCTGATTGATCACAACTAAGTCAAATTTGAGACTCATTTTTGTATCTTGAATGGATTTATTTTTATCTGACTGGAACTAGTCCAGATCAGATTAATTGTAGAAATTAAATCCATTCCTACTGCAATTGGACTAGGGTCAAGATTTGACCTATTTGAGAGATTTGAGGGTTACCTGATCAGATGCTTCTAGAAAATTGTTTTGCTTTGATTTTTGGATATGTGATAGGGATTGAGACATGTTATGGGTGTGCCAAATTGTTAGATATATGTGCCCTAGAAGCCAGAATTGGCTGACACTTGTAATACACTTCTAGGGGCAAAATTATAATTTTGACTATAATTAATAAAATGGGTTATTTTCTATCACACCTATGTATTTAGTGTCTGTGATACATCCTTTGAGTTAATGGTAATGATAATTCATATTTTCAAGAGTTAAAAATTTAAGACATGAATAATCATTATTAACTCATAAACAGCTCCCGACCATAGGATCATCACGAGGATGGTGATTGATCCGGAAGGTTGGTGTACGATCGCTTCTCTTTAGTAGATGAGTCTTGAGTCTACGGTGTGGAGACACCAGAGCGAGAGTACAGGTACTCGTTAGAGAACGAGGGCACTGAGCGTGACCACCTCGAGTAGTCATTAGGGAAGTCTACCTTCTCGTCAATGACTGACTCGATGCTGCAGTAGTGTGTCTGGTTCTTTGACCTGAGATGCATCGGCAGTTCACCTTGAGGGTGTTATAGTTTGACTACACCATTACTCGGATCTCCTAGCCATATGGAACCCTGAGGTGTATGTTGGCTATAGCATGTTCATTGTAGGAACTGGATTGCATCAAGATGGGAATCTATCTACCTCGGTGGTAGAGGAGCAGCCCTATGATAATCATGAGAATCAAGTCCTGAAGCCCATGGCCATGGCAGAGTGAAATAATAGAAAGAGTTTCTATTTAGATTTTCACATTGGACTCGAATCGAATGATTATATCATATATGACAGAGACTAGGGTTTGACGAGTTTACCTTAACCCTAATCTGATCGGGGCTCAAGATAGAAGAACTTAATCACACAGGTAGCTGCACCAAGAGGTTCGCATTCAGCTCTGATGGGTTGCCACCATATACTGCTAGGTGTCACTGGTGGATTTTGGGAGCAATTAGAATGATTTAGATGATCGATCATTCTAGCTGTTCGAATCAGAAGAGTTCTGATCCATCGAAAGGAGTTTCGATGATGTCTATGATAGAGATCATGACATATCCCATTACCATACAGAACTGAACCTAACTGGGTCACACAAACAAGGGTTTGAATCTGGTGATCATCAATTGAACTGATCTAGTTCAATTGATCTGAATGAGATTCAATTAGGTTCAAGGAAATCGTGCTAGCACTCGATTGAACCTAACGTTCTTCTTTTACTATCATAAATAAGTTGTCCTGACTGAGCCAAAGGAGTTTGTGCTCAATCAGAGGCCTTCATATGGTCTAACTGGAGGTTGTCCAAGTTAGAAGAAGGTTGTCTTATTTTATAAGACATTACCTGCCATTTTTGGTCACCTGCCATTTCTTGTTCTTTGACTTTGGTCAAAAGTCTACCTTTGACTGGTCAAACATTGACCATTGACACTTTGACTTTTGACCACATGTCATGCACCTATTGGAGAGCTGGTGGGGGCCTGTCCCCCTGCCAGAACCTGGCAAGGAGAAGGGTGCATGCCACCCTAGGCATGTGCCCAAGTTGGAGGCGCCTAGGAGTCCTTGTTGGACAAGGACTCCATCTCCCTTTTGGATTCCAATTAGAGTTCTACTAAGAATCCAAGTTTGACTGGTCTTAGGCACCCTCTAAGGAGGAATCCAGGGGACTCTATTCCCACCAATCAGATTTAGATCTGATTTCACAAAGGGTTGTGATTGGTTGGGAAGGAAGAGGAGTTGGATCACGCTTAGTCTATAAATAAGACCCTGCGCCCAACTCAGATTCCAATGCAATTAGAATAGAAGATTTCCCACATGCCCCAAGGCTGCCTCTCCCCTCCTTCCTCCATGCCAAACTTCTCTTCTCCCTTCTCCTCTCCACGTCCAAAAGGAGTTTTGGACTTAGGTTGGTGCGATTCCAGATCAAAAGAAAGGCGATCAAAAGAAGAAGGCTGCACTGCTGCAAAGGACGACTGCTGATCTTCAAAAGGAGTTTTGAAGATCCTCCAGATCAGATCCAGATCTGATTTTTGGAGGCATGATAGAGAAGAAGAGGATCTCTAGATCCAACCCGAGTGGATACCGGTAGAGGCCAGGCACTTGCGTGGCTAGATCCAGAACCTTCCGCTGCAATCAGGATCATCTACAGGGTAATAGGATTACCCAAATCAAGGTAAATTAAATTTGATTTAATTTATCTTATTTTATTTTATTTATTAAAATAATAAGAATTAGATCTAAAATATATCAAGATCTGATTGGGATCAAGAAAAAAATTTTTGAAATATATCTCTTGATCTGATCAGATCTGAACGAACCTGGACCGGGAAATCAGGATTTTCCCTTCAACTGGTATCAGAGCCAATGGTTCTAAAAGTGTTTAGATCTAATTTTAAATTTATTTTAATTAAAAAATAAAGTGATTTTAGATGTCACATGAGATGTGATCAGATCTGAAATCAGAAAAAATTAAAATTAAATGATTTGGATCTAAGATTAGAAAGATATGCATGACTAGTTCTAAGAATAGAATAGTTCTATAGAATAGTCTTGCATGTTTTTGATTTAATTCTGATTAAATCATATTTTAGATCTATTTATTTACTATTTTTTGATATTATAAGTATTATAATAACATCTAAAAAATAGCAAATAAAAATTATTTAATTTTAAATATCATATGAGATATGATTGATGCATGTCTAGACTAGTTGTAGAATAGTTCTACATAATTGTCTAGATTAGAATTTATTTTGATTAGATCAATTTAAATCTAATTTTTTAGATTATTATGAGATAATTTAGATCTGAAAATATGCATGATTTGATACATGAGATGTATGCAAAATATGCCATGATTAGATCTAATTTGTATATGAGATATATGATATAGATCTAAAACTGTTTTGTAGTATTGCATGTTCCTGATTAAGGCGTTCCTCTTGGCCGTCCGGTCATAAGAACGAAGAAGGGTTTAAAGGCCCTCTCTTCCCATTCGATGGGGTGTTCTTATGATGTGTAGGGGTGCTGCGTGTTCGTCCTTAATCAGAAATCCAAAACTTACTTTCTGCAAAACCCTAGATCCTGAAACCCTAGGATTTATTGTGCATATTTTGTTTATGAACCCTACTTAATTAAGAATTAAGATTATGGAATATTAATTAGGTCTAAAATTGAGAATTTTCAGATCTAAGACATATTCATAATACTGGGTTCGGGCTTGGGTAGCTCAATTAGGTCTAAGCGGTTGATCAAACCGAATCAAGAGTTGGTTAGATGGGATCAACAATGCTTAAATTGACCAGCCTAATAGGATTAAGTCTGGGTCAAGATCGAGTCACGATCAAGCAAGACCTAATTAGGCTCAGAGGTTAGAGTCTGGATTGTAGGCTAACCCAATTGGTTCTGGACTCAACAATTTGGTGTCTAAGGTAAGTTTGGCACATACGACCGACTGGTTTTTAATTGGAAGCTACTCGACCTGAATGCATTCTTGTACGAGTTAATGGCATATTCCTTCCACCGGTCTCACTTACCTGGCCATATCTGTTGACACAGTTCTGATCTGAGGTGGTCAATAATCCGAGCTAACCCATGCCACTAGGTTAGTCATAATTGTTATGACTATGACAAGTCTAGTTTAATGAGACCTGAATCAATTCTCCCTAAGAAAAGATTAAGTCTGAGGTCTTCCACCATTGTAGATGTGCGGGCCCTTCCCGGGGTTGATTGTTCTCGGCTGGATACAGTGGCTCAGTTGCACCGGGAAGATGCAACCATGTCTATTAGGCATTGGATGCTATGGGCTGGAGGATGAGTTGGGCTCAATATTTCGGATACGGTGAGAGACTCAATTAGGAATCCAGTCTATGCAAATGGTGGGTCTGACTTAACTAAGGAGTGGATCAATATTTCGGATACGGTGAGATTCATGAATTAGAGACCAAGTTTGGGTGCACCATGATTAGAGAATCATTGAACAAGAGTTGTTCACTCATTGGCTAACCCATCACCAATAACTGTTAGGTGAGGTGATGAGTCAGTTGGTGAGACCGCACCACCCACTAGAAATCATTAATCATGGAGATTTTTGCATCTCTACAGAGGGAGTGTAGGGATCCGAGAAAATAGTGGGAGCTAATTTGTTTAAAAATAAAATTCCCTAAATAAATTGGTCAAGTCAATAATTACAGTATCTAACTAGAATCTTTGACTCTCTACAGGAAAATGTCTGCGTCCAACCCATTGGCACGTATCCTGGACACACATAGACTGACCTGGACCCAATTATAAAGATTGGCTCAGGAACTACAAAATTATTTTGGGTTCTGAGAAGTTAACCCATGTTTTGGACCAGGACCCTCCCACCTTACCAGCCCGTCCATCCACTGAACAGAGAGCGTCTCTGGAAAAATGGATAGACGAAGATAATAAGGCCAGATATTACATGTTGGGCTCGATGTCTGATGAGCTCCAGCGCCAACATGAAGATATCGGGACTGCTCGCCAAATGTTGGCTCACCTGCAGGAGATGTTTGGTGAACAGAGTCGCGCAGCCAAATATCAAGTCACGAAATGACTTTTTAAGGCTAAGATGCGTGATGGGCAGTCAGTCCAAGATCACTGTCTGACATGATGATCAAGGACATGGAAGAGCTTGAGAAGCTCGGTGTGAAGTTGGACTTGGATCTGCAGAATGATATTATTCTGCAATCCTTGACTGATGCATATGGGCAATTCATCATGAATTACCACATGCATAAACTTCAAAATTCCTTGGCCGAATTAATGAATATGCTGGTTACCGCTGAGCTTTCTATGAAAGGTTCTAAAGGCTCAGTTCTTGCTATGGAATGGACTTCTTCCAAAAGAAAGTCTTATGGAAAGAAAAAGAAGTCTGTGAAAAAGCAAAAGGTGGAAGGATCAAAGAAGAAGAAGGCAGAAGCCGAAGAAAAAGGCCGATGTCAAAGGAAAGTGTTTCCATTGCAACAGCGACGGCCATTGGAAGCGGAACTGCCCTACTTACCTGGCCACCCTGAAGAACAAGAAGGAAGGTCCTTCTGGAGGTATGCTCGTTATTGAGTCTAACCTTACGGTTTCTTCTGCATCCAGTTGGGTGCTTGACTCTGGTTCTAGTGCTCATCTGTGCACTTCTATGCAGGGTCTTGAGGATAGCAGGAGGCTGAGGGATGGAGACATGATCCTACGCATCGGTAATGGAGCAAGAGTTGCTGCAGTAGCCGTGGGAACATACCCTCTTCGATTACCATCTGGTTTAGACTTAGTTTTGAAAGACTGTTATTATGTGCCTGCAGCTAGCAGGAATTTGATTTCTGTTTCATGCTTAGCACAAGAAGGTTATGTGATTCACCTTCTTTAAGGACCATTGTAACATTCTTTATGAAAGAAATAAAATTGCAAATGGTTTCCTTATTAATTAATGGTCTTTATCAGCTACATATTGATGTACCTGTTTTAACTATCGAGCAAAACGTGAATGCCAAACGACCTAGGGATAGTCCAAACGACAGATATCTATGGCACCTGAGATTAGGTCATATAGCAGAAGATAGGATCAACAAATTGGAGAAAAATGGGCTATTGAGTCCATTGACTTTCGAGTCATATCCAACTTGTGAATCTTGTCTTCAAGGCAAAATGACTAAACTCCCTTTTGTTGGACATGGGGAAGAGGGCCACAGATCTCCTTGCCCTAGTACATACTGATGTGTGCGGCCCATTTGATGTGCCGGCTAGAGGCAATTTTGTCTACTTCATTACCTTTACCGATGATCTATCTAGGTATGGGTATGTGTATCTTATGAGACACAAGTCTGAAGCTTTTGAAAAGTTCAAAGAATTCAGACATGAAGTAGAAAAATAAACTGAAAAACCCATTAAGGTTCTTCGATCAGATCGAGGAGGTGAATACCTTAGCCGGGAATTCCTAGACTATCTTAAGGAAAAATGGCATAGTCTCTCAATGGACTCCACCAGGAACACCTCAACTCAACGGGGTTTCAGAATGGAGAAATCGGACTCTATTGGATATGGTTCGATCCATGATGAGCTTCACAGACCTCCCTGATTTTCTTTGGGGACATTCATTGTTAACTTCAATTCTATCTACTGAATAGGGTTTCCTCTAAAACCGTTCCTACCACACCGTATGAGATATGGCACGGTAAGAAACCAAGTCTGAGTCATCTCAGAATTTGGGGTTGTCCGGCTCATGTCAAAAGACAACAAGCGGACAAGTTAGAGTTTAGGTCCTTTAGAGCTCGATTCATAGGATATCCTAAAGAGTCATTAGGATACTATTTCTACATTCCAGAAGACCACAATGTGATTGTGAGTCGACATGCCATCTTTCTTGAAAAATAGTTTATTCAAGATAGCGGCATTGGAAAGCAGATTCAAGCTTGATGAGAAAGTCTCACAAGTAGAACGAGCTAAGGACCAATTGGAACCAAATCAGGTTGAGCCAATAAGAACACTACCTCCTCCACCTCGTAGATCGGAAAGAGTTTTCCCGTCCCCCTGAAAGATACTTAGGTATTATTTCAGAGGACGTAGAGGAAATGTTCCTCATAGGTAATGGTGCTCATGGTGATGATCCCAAAACCTACAACGAGGCGATATCAGATATCGACTCCGAGAAATGGCTTGAGGCAATGAAGTCAGAAATTGACTCGATGCACTCAAACCAAGTCTGGACCTTGGTAGATCCACCAGAAGGTATAGTACCTATTGGGTGTAAATGGATCTTCAAGAGAAAGATTGGTGCAGATGGGAATGTGGAGACATTCAAGGCTAGACTGGTGGCAAAAGGTTATAGTCAACGTGAAGGCATTGACTATCAGGATACCTTTTCCCCAGTAGCTATGCTAAAATCCATCCGCACATTGCTTGCCTGTTGCAGCCTATTTCGATTATGAAATATGGCAAATGGACGTGAAAATGGCATTCCTAAATGGATATCTTGAGGAAGATATCTATATGGAACAGCCGCTAGGTTTCACATCCAGTGATACTGATCACAAGGTTTGCAAGCTGCAAAGGTCCATATATGGACTTAAGCAAGCATCTCGGAGCTGGAACACTCGTTTCAATGATGTGATCAAAAAGTTTGGTTTCATCAAAAATGAAGAGGAACCATGTGTTTTCAAAAGGGTCAGTGGGAGCGCTGTTGTCTTCCTCGTATTGTACGTGGATGACATCCTCCTTATTGGGAATGATATTCCCATGTTGACATCAGTCAAGATGTGGTTGTCCAAGGAATTCTCCATGAAAGACCTAGGTGAAGCATCCTTTATTCTAGGAATTAAGGTCTATAGGGATAGACCGAATAGGATGCTAGGACTTTCACAGAAGATGTACATAGAGGAAGTACTAAAGAGGTTTAGTATGGAAAACTCTAAGAGGGGATTAATACCCTTCAGACATGGTATTCATCTTTCCAAGAAGATGTGCCCCAGCACACCTGAGGAAATAGAATGCATGAGCAAGATCCCTTATGCTTCTGCAATAGGGAGCCTCATGTATGCCATGCTATGTACACGACCTGATATAGCCCATGCTGTGAGTGTCACAAGCAGATATCAGTCAAATCCAGGTGAAGAACACTGGACTTCTGTGAAATGTATCCTTAAGTACTTGAGAAGAACTAAGGATATGATGTTGGTCTTTGGTAATGGAGAACTCCAAGTTCAAGGATACACAGACTCGGACTTCATGTCCTGATATGTAGATGATCGAAAGTCGACATCTGGAAGTCTGTTTGTGTGCAATGGTGGAGCTGTCAGCTGGAAGAGTTCCAAGCAAACTATGATAGCAGATTCCACCATGGAAGCAGAATATATAGCTGCATCAGAGGCTGCAAAGGAAGCATTCTGGTATAAGAAGTTTGCTGCAGAAATTGGAGTAATGCCATCAGATGCCATTCCTCTTTACTGCGACAACAATGGCGCCATAGCCCTTGCTAAGGAGCCGAGGTCTCACCAGAAGTCCAAGCACATTGAGCGGCGATATCATCTCATCCGCGATTACCTTGAGAAAGGTTACGTTGAGGTCAAGAGAGTCAACTCCGCAGATAATGTGGCAGACCCACTTACAAAGCCGTTGGGACAACAGAAGATCGAAGCCCACCTTGAGAAGATGGGACTTAGACTTGTAGCCAATTGGCTTTAGGACAAGTGGGAGATTGTTAGATATATGTGCCCTAGAAGCCAGAATTGGCTGACACTTGTAATACACTTCTAGGGGCAAAATTATAATTTTGACTATAATTAATAAAATGGGTTATTTTCTATCACACCTGTGTATTTAGTGTCTGTGATACATCCTTTGAGTTAATGGTAATGATAATTCATATTTTCAAGAGTTGAAAATTTAAGACATGAATAATCATTATTAACTCATAAATAGCTCCCGACCATAGGATCATCACGAGGATGGTGATTGATCCGAAAGGTTGGTGTACGATCGCTTCTCTTTAGTAGATGAGTCTTGAGTCTACGGTGTGGAGACACCGGAGCGAGAGTACAGGTACTCGTTAGAGAACGAGGGCACTGAGCGTGACCACCTCGAGTAGTCATTAGGAAGTCTACCTTCTCGTCAATGACTGACTCGATGCTGCAGTAGTGTGTCTGGTTCTTTGACCTGAGATGCATCGGCAGTTCACCTTGAGGGTGTTATAGTTTGACTACACCATTACTCGGTCTCCTAGCCATATGGAACCCTGAGGTGTATGTTGGCTATAGCATGTTCATTGTAGGAACTGGATTGCATCAAGATGGGATCTATCTACCTCGGTGGTAGAGGAGCAGCCCTATGATAATCATGAGAATCAAGTCCTGAAGCCCATGGCCATGGCAGAGTGAAATAATAGAAAGAGTTTCTATTTAGATTTTCACATTGGACTTCGAATCGAATGAATGATTATATCATATGACAGAGACTAGGGTTTGACGAGTTTACCTTAACCCTAATCTGATCGGGGCTCAAGATAGAAGAACTTAATCACACAGGTAGCTGCACCAAGAGGTTCGCATTCAGCTCTGATGGGTTGCCACCATATACTGCTAGGTGTCACTGGTGGATTTTGGGAGCAATTAGAATGATTTAGATGATCGATCATTCTAGCTGTTCGAATCAGAAGAGTTCTGATCCATCGAAAGGAGTTTCGATGATGTCTATGATAAAGATCATGACATATCCCATTACCATACAGAACTGAACCTAACTGGGTCACACAAACAAGGGTTTGAATCTGGTGATCATCAATTGAACTGATCTAGTTCAATTGATCTGAATGAGATTCAATTAGGTTCAAGGAAATCGTGCTAGCACTCGATTGAACCTAACGTTCTTCTTTTACTATCACAAATAAGTTGTCCTAACTGAGCCAAAGGAGTTTGTGCTCAATCAGAGGCCTTCATATGGTCTAACTGGAGGTTGTCCAAGTTAGAGAAGGTTGTCTTATTTTATAAGACATTACCTGCCATTTTTGGTCACCTGCCATTTCTTGTTCTTTGACTTTGGTCAAAAGTCTACCTTTGACTGGTCAAACGTTGACCATTGACACTTTGACTTTTGTCTACATGTCACGCACCTATTGGAGAACTAGTGGGGGCCTGTACCCCTGCCAGAACCTGGCAAGGAGGAGGGCACATGCCACCCTAGGCGTGTGCCCAAGTTGGAGGCGCCTAGGAGTCCTTGTTGGACAAGGACTCCACCTCCCTTTTGGATTCCAATCAGAGTTCTACTAAGAATCCAGTTTGACTGGTCTTTGGCGCCCTCTAAGGAGGAATCCAGGGGACTCTATTCCCACAAATCAGATTTAGATCTGATTTCACAAAGGGTTGTGATTGGTTGGGAGGAAGAGGAGTTGGATCACGCTTAGTCTATAAATAAGACCCTGCGCCCAACTCAGATTCCAATGCAATTAGAATAGAGATATCCCACGCCCCAAGGCTGCCTCTCCCCTCTTCCTCCATGCCTAAACTTCTCCTCCTTCTCCTCTCCACATCCAAAAGAGTTTTGGACTTAGGTTGGTGCGTTCCAGATCAAAAGAAAGGCGATCAAAAGAAGAAGGCTGCACTGCTGCAAAGGACGACTGCTGATCTTCAAAAGGAGTTTTGAAGATCCTCCAGATCAGATCCAGATCTGATTTTTGGAGGCATGATAGAGAAGAAGAGGATCTCCAGATCCAACCCGAGTGGATACCGGTAGAGGCCAGGTGCTTGCATGGCTAGATCCAGAACCTTCCGCTGCAATCAGGATCATCTACAGGGTAATAGGATTACCCAAATCAGGTAAATTAAATTTGATTTAATTTATCTTATTTTATTTTATTTATTAAAATAATAAGAATCAAATCTGAAATATATCAAGATCTGATTGGGATCAAGAGAAAAAAATTTAAAATATATCTCTTAATCTTATCAGATCTGGACGAACCTGGATCGGGAAATCAGGATTTCCCTTCACAAATTTCATGATTTATAGTAGAGTTTTGATTGGGTTTTGATAGAGTTTGATTTGGATCAAACTCTTAAGGGAAGAGTCCTAGGCGCAATGGACTCATCCTTATCTACTCATGTCACCCACTTTTTGAATCATTTTTTATGACAAAATTAGATGGGATCTGGTGTTTTCACATGGAGATTAATCCTTGATGTCCCTTGAAATCAAATAAGAGGTTATTTGGTCAAATGGGACTTTAGATGGTGTTGGATTTAAAATCCCTTCTCATGCCAAAGAGGGGGCATCGCACAAAATTATTTTCCATGCCCAAGTGCTGTCACCCATAACTTTTCCCACACCTCCTCTATCATTTCTCTCCCTCTACTTTACATGCCTAAAATGTTAGGCACAAATTAGAGAAGAAGGTCCAAGAATTTTGGTGCAAGATTTAGGATCTACATGATGGTGATCGTAAGACGGATAGGCTACCCTCAAAAATTATTTTGAAGGACCTATAGATCAGATCTAGATCTGATCTTTTGAAGAAAGATTCATGAGGAGAAGACATCTAGATCTTGCTCGACTGGATACTAGTAGAGGCCAGGTGCATGCTTGGATCCTTCCAGAATCTCAGGAATGATCAGGATCATCATAGGATAATTAGATTACCCAATCAGGTACTTGAAATTAAATCTAACTTAATTTTATTTTTAAATTTTAATATCAGATCACCTTGATCAGATCTAAGAACTCTTAGATCTGAATGGATTATAAGGATTTTTGCAAAATTTGGATGATCCTGTGGTAGAAAATCAGATTTTCCTTCATCACCAACACCTAAGGATCAATTACCGTCAATTTTTACTTTCAAAAAATTAATATTTCATATAGACTCCCATAAAAATGCTAGCTTTCAAACTTAAATATACCATAAATAAATTACTATGCCATACATAAATAAATGCAAACCTCTGAATTTACTATTTTGCAAGTCTGGGATTATTGGGGGTATTTTTGTACTAGTCGAAGACATGAGAAGTTGGGCTGATTGAAGGTCATTAGAAGACTGAGGCCGAAGTTCTAATTCAAGCCAAGCTTGAGGTAATAAAAGATAGAAGCCAGGGTTATAATGTAGGTTGAAATGAAGGTCATCGAAGGCTGAGGCCGAGGTCCTAATTTAGGCTGCACTTAAGGTAATCAAAAGGTGGAAGCTAGGGTCAAAGTGTAGGATGTATTGAATGTCATCAAAAGTTGAGACCGAGGTCCTAATTTAGGCCGAGCTTGAGGTCATCTAAAGATAGAAGCCAGGGTTACAATGTAGGCTAAATTGAAGATCATCAAAGACTGAGGCCATGGTCCTAATTCAGGTCGAGCTTGAGGTCATCAAAAGATGAAAGCTAGGGTCACAATGTAGGCTGAATTGAAGATCATCATAAGCTGGGGCCAAGGTCCTAATTTAGACCGAGCTTGAGATCATCAAAAAGTGGATGCCAGGGTCATAATGTAGGCTGAATTGAAGGTCACCGAAGGCAGAGGTTGAGGTCCTAATTCAAGCCGAGCTTGAGGTCATCAAAAGATGAAAGCTAGGGTCAAAATTTATGCTAATTGAAGGTCATCAAAAGGATGAGGCCGAAGTCCTAATTTAGGCCGAGCTTGAGGTCATGAAAAGATGGAAGCCAGGATCACGATGTAGGCTGAATTAAAGATCATCAAAGGCTGAGGCTGAGGTCCTAATTCAGGCTGAGATTGAGATCATCAAAAGATTAAGGTTAGGATCAGAATTTACACTGATTGAAGGTCATCAGAAGAAGACTGAGGTCCCCACTCCCAGCCTCAGGCTATTAATTCACATAATCAAGAGATGGTCCCCCCCACATGCCATGAGAGGATAGTATCTGACATGATTCCTAAGAATATTCTTATGGGCAAGCAAAATATCTTTGAATATCTCTGATAACTTCTTGCTCTCCCATGACTAGCAACCCACAACCTACAACGCATCCTAACAAACTTTGGATGCCTTCTATAAGAGAGATTAAAAGAGCGATCCCAAGGTATGCAAGCTCTTCTCTCAAAAAATGCTCATCTTCTTCATTCTATTGAATGAAAAACTAACTTGAGCATCGGAGGGTACCCACCGAAGCCAACTCCAGTCGAGGACTTCTCTTGCTATACGGTCGTCGTTGACTTGCCATCATCGTACAACTCCAATAGCCCAACCTTGAGATGATTTTTGCATTAATAGTTGGTGCTAGAGGAAGGGACCTTGAGTCCATTTATGGAAAGAAATGAGCATCCTGTAAAAGGACCTCTATCGCATTGCTACAATAACGATGAGATTTAGCATCCATCTTCAACAGCCCTATCCAGGCTCGAACAAGGAGGCTCCAAATGAGGAAGAAATTTATATCCAAGAAAAAGATCTAGATGAAGAAGGAGATCATAACAATGATGATCTGAACCATCAAAGACATCACATGATCTAAATAAGAACTATAACCATGAAAATTTTTTAGTCATACTATATTCATGTTTTTTTTGCCTATTCTTTTGAATTCTAGATAGAATCAAGCATTAGAGGAGAGATCTTCATTTGCACTCCGATATGCTAGGCAAAATAATATAACCTCTGAAATCCAAAATGAAATGGAGAGACTGAGGTCTTGGGTGAGGTGAAAAAAATGGAGTGGTGTCATAAAAAATTAGAGAAGAGCGAAGAGAGGCTTTCCTATGTTGATAGTTATCTTGGCATGAATCTACTATCATACTTATTGCATCTTTATTTGGGACTGAGATATCATTTCTATTCATTATTCATCATAAAGTCACAATGAATACCATAGCTCATACTCATCCTCTAAGAAAGATTAGCACAGACACCACACATATAGTTGAAAGAAAAAATGAATTTGCACCTTGTATGTTTGGAAAGCGATTGTATAACTAAATGCTTAGTTGCTTGTGAGAATTGTATCTTCATTTGTTAGTAGAGGATCTACTTCTCAGTATAGGAGCAACTTCGGTTGATTGAAAAGCCTAATGGTAGCAAACTATGGAACATCTTAAATTACATCAAAAATATGGTCTATCATATATATTCTTATCATCGAATGAACCCAAAAAATTAGCATTCACCTATTTTAGGAGATTTGATTGATCACAAACCTTCAAAATGCCCGGTAGCTATTTCATTTGGTTGGGAAGATTTTTATGGTTTTGGTGGAAAAAAAATGGAATGATCAAATTGATTCTTTATTTCAAAAAATAGAGAGGGAAGAAAGGGGGGAGGGGTAAGCATCCCCAAGCCTCTCCCCAGCACATGTGCATCCAACCGATGTCCGCCACCCCCACGCATCAGGCGTGGCCATCAAGCCCCCTACAAGCCCACTTGCGTCCAGTCGATCTCCTCCCCACGATGACCCCTTCGATCTCCTCTCTCCTACGCATCTAGCCAATGTCTGCTGCACTCATCTCACCTCTATAGCTGATATCCTCCTCGTGCATTGATCTCCTCCCTCACGACTCTAAATGGTGGCCAAAACTGGTCACAATGATGCCAACCTTCTTTTTCCGCACTACCAAGCATGGCCAGAACCAGTCACAATAGTGCTGATGTTCTCCTCCCCTACACTCTCGAGCATGGCCCATGGTGGCTCCGACCTCCTTCTCCCTCGCGATCCTGATGCCTCCGACCTCTTTCTCCCTCGCGATCCCGGATGGCTTCTCCCTTGCGACCTCGGGTAGCTTCAGCCTTCTCCCCCTCATGATCTCACGACGGCTTTGACCTCCTCCTCCTTCTCACTCCCAGGCATGGCCTATAATTGCCTTAATGTCCTCCTCCCTCATGCTCCCAAGCACAACCTACGACACCCCTCTGATCAATCTCCACCCTCCCATACGTCCGGGTGCACCCCCTCCAGTCAAGCTCCTCCCTTGTGTGCACATGCACGGCCGAACCTATCGCAGTGGCCTGTGGCAGCACTGGGGTCCTCCATCACGATCTCAAGCAGCACTGATCTCTATTAGAAAAAGGGGGGAAGAAGAAGAAAAGAATAAGAAGAGGAGGAAAGAAGCCAGTCGATCAATCCTTCCCCCCTATGCCTGCGCATGTTCGGTCGGTGTCCTCTCAACAACATTGACCCTCTCTCCCCGCTTGCCTAGGTGTGGACAAACCTACCATGATGATGCAGATGTCTGTGCACCTCCAGCATGGCTGATCCTGCCACCAAGTAGTCCTCATGCTCATAGTGTTGAAGTCCTCATGAGGCCTGTGCACTCCGAACATGACCGAGGTCCTCCACATGCTGAGGTCTATGCACTTTCAATGCAGTCGAAGTACCCTACATGTGCATTCATTCAACCTTTACTGAAGGTCTTCCATATGCATCTCGCACCATACAGCATCAAAGCTAACTTGGAGCAACCCTGAAGCCACCGACAAAATGCCACAACCCCTACACATGGCTCTGTGAATTTCACCCACTGAAGCCAAGTTGAAAAAAAAAAAGAAGAGAGAGGGAGAGAAAAAAAAGCAGGAGATAGAATCTGATTTGAACCAAAGTATTCCAAGGCAAAAGCCTATAGCAAGAAGGGGTCAAACAAAATCCAAGATCTCCTAAACAAAAAACTCATGGTAAGAGACTTTTAAACTTCTATCCATTATTATTTTTCTTTTCTTCTTCTCTTTCTCACATGGCTATAGGACACCAAAACCTAGGTGGAACTCAAAGCTAATCAAGACTAAGTTCAAGAAACTAAGAGTGAAACTAAAGTGAAAATAAATGCTAAAGCTAAAGTTGGAATCCAAACCAATCCAAGGTCAAGTTCAAGACCAAGTTAGGGTTAGAATTGATGCAAGATCGCTTCAAACTAAGAAAGCCCTAATGAGATCGTGGAAATCATCCAACCAGAAACATACTATCTAAAGAAGCTTAGAGGGGCTACACTCCCGTGACCATGAAATTTTGAAAACTTATGAATGTACTATCAGTAATCTCATTTCAATAAAATTCTTTTACTTTAACATTCTTGTTTTTGATGTGAAACTATGCAATGATAGAAAATTATCCAGCCGAACTTTAATTTCAAATGAAGTAGAAGGCTTTCAGTTATTTAAAACTAGAGGTTAACCTCATCATAGCGAGGGTGAAGGCCTCCAGTTATTTAATATAGGAGGTTAACCTCATCATAGTGAGGGTGAAGGCCTTCGATTATTTAAAATGAAGACCTCTAATTATTTAAGATAGGTGGTTAACCTCATTATAGCAAGGGTGAAGGCCTCCAATTAATTAAGATAGGAGGTTAACCTCATCATAGCAAAGGTGAAGGCCTTCAATTATTTATGACAGATAGGAGGATAACCTTATCCAAGCGAGAGTCAAAGCCTTGGATTATTTAAGATAGGAGGTTAACCTCATTGCAGTAAGGGTGAAGTCCTCCGATTATTTAAGATAGGAGGATAAGCTCGTCCTAGCGAGGGTGAAGGCTTTCAATTTTTAAACACGAGATTAAATATCAAGATCTATAGAAATCTAAACTCAGAATATCAATATTTATAGAAATTCGACATTTGAAGTCAAGGACCTATAAAAATCGAAACTCAGAATATCAATATTTATAGAAATTCGATCTTATGATATAAAGATCTATAGAAATCCAAACTCAAAATACCAATATGTATAGAAATTCGACATTAGAAGGTAGAGATCAGTAGAAATTTAAGCTCAAAATGATAAAGATAAAATTGAATTCGAGCTAGAAGATAAAGACCTTCGAAAAACTTCAATAAGAAATTTGAAGATTCTGAGTCTAAGTTACAAAAAAGAATATATTTTTGGCAAGTTTGATTCGGTATACTTTCTTCGTTCAAACCACGGCTTGAACTCGAAAGTAGGGGGACTACAGTTGGGGGTATTTTTGTACTAGTCAAATACATAAGAAGCTAGGTTGATTGAAGGTCATTAGAAGGCTGAAGCTGAAATTCTAATTCAGGCCGAGCTTGAGGTCATCAAAAGATGGAAGCCAAGATCACAATGTAGGCTGAATTGAAGATCATCGAAGGCTAAGGCTGAGATTCTAATTCAATCCGAGCTTGTGGTCATCAAAAGATGGAAGCCAGGGTCACAATATAGGCTGAATTGAAGGTCATCAAAGGATGAGGCTGAGGTCCAATTTCAGGCCGAGTTTAACATCATCAAAAGATGGAAGCCAGGATCACAATGTAGGCTGAATTGAACATCATCGAAGGCTAAGGCCAAGGTCCTAATTTAGGCCGAGCTTGAGGCCATCAAAAGATGAAAGCTAGGACACAATGTAGGCTGAATTGAAGGTCATAGAAGGTTGAGATCGAAGTCTTAATTCAGGCTGAGCTTGAGGTCATCAAAAGATGAAAGCTAGGGTCACAATGTAGGTTGAATTGAAGGTCATCAAAGGCTGAGGCCGAGGTCCTAATTCAGGCCGAGCTTGAGGTCATCAAAAGATGGAAGCCACGGTCATAATATAGGCTGGATTGAAGGTCATCAAAGGTTGAGACCAAGGTCCTAATTCAAGCTGAGCTTGATATTATCAAAAGATGGAAGCCAGGGTTAGAATTTGGGCTGATTGAAGGGTATCAAAAGAATGAGGCTGAAGTTCTAATTCAGGTCGAGCTTGAGGTCATCAAAAAATGGAAGCCAAGATTACAATATAAGTTGAATTGAAGGTCATCAAAAGCTGAGGCCAAGGTCATAATTCAAGCCAAGCTTGAGGTTATCAAAATATTAAAGCTAGGATTAGAATTTAGACTGGTTGAAGAGTTGAAGGAAAAAACCTTATTTCCTGGGTTAGGTTCGTTCAGATCTGATTGGATCAAGAGGAATATTTTAAAATTTTTTCTCCAAGATCCTAATTAGATCTGAGACTTTTTAGTTCTAATCATATTAATCTGATAAAATAAAATAAAATAAAAATTAAATTAAATATAATTTAATTAAATCTTTATTTTGGGTAATCCAATTATCCTATGATGAACTTGATGTTTGTCTGAGGTTCTGGACATAGCCATGCAAGCACCTGGCCTCTACTAGTATCCACTTAGGCAGGATCTGCAGATCATCTCCTTCTCAATCAATCCCCCAAAAATTAGATCTAGATCTGATCTTGAAGGTCTTCAAAAACACTTTTGAGGAATAATGGTCACCTTTTGCTGCAGTGCTACCTTCTTCCTTTCCTATCGCCTTTTGCTTGCTTGGATCGCACCCAACTCGTGCCCAAATCCTCTTGGGCATGGAGAGGAGAGAGAGGACTAGAGGGTGGCATGGAGAAGGAGGGAGAAAAGCTTTGTGGCATGTGCTAAAGTAGAAGCTCTCAATTCTAGGCCATGCAGTGCCACATCATCCCGACCAATCACAGCCCTTTATCTAATTAGATCTAAATCTAATTGGTGAGATGACATCACCTGATCTAATTAGATTAGAGTCCATCAAAACTCTCCTTAGATGGCACCAAGATTGGGTCAAACAAGTCTTCTAGGCACCATCTAGGTTGATTCCTAGAAGCAACTGGAGTCCCATCTATATGGGACTCCAAACCTTATCCACATGGGGCACAAGCATCCCTAGGCATGTGCCCCTTGTCTATCTACTTTTCAGCAGGGGGCCAAGGGCCAAGGTTCTCTCCTATGGATACATGACATATGGGCAGATGTCTAAGTATCAATGGTCAATATTTGACCAAAGTCCAAAGACAAGATTTAGCAGGTGATGAAAAATGGCAGGCATTATCTCAAATTTATCTCATAAATTAACACAACCCTTTTTTTGATCTGGACAAGCTCCAGTCAGACCAAATAAAGGTTCCTGAGTGAGCCAAAATATATTTGGCTTAGTTGAGATAAGTTTTAATGATTGTTAAAGAAGAACATTAGGCTCAATCGTATGCTAGCATGATTTTCTTGAACCTAATTGAATCTTATTCAAATCAATTAAATTGGGTTAATCCAATTGATGATATCTAGATCCAAACTCTTATTTGTATGATCCAGTAAATTTTAGTTCCATATGGTAATTGGATATGTCATGATTTTTATCATCAACATCATCAAAACATCTTTCGATGGATCAAAACATTTTTGATTCAGACAACTAGTATGATCGATCACCCAAATCATTCTACATGCTCCCAAAATCCACCAATGACACCTAGCAACATATGGTGACAATCCATCAGAACTAAAAGTGAACCTCTCAATGTAGTTACCTGTGTGATTAAGTTTCTCTATCTTAAGCCCCGATTGGATTAGAGTTAAGGTGATCTCGTCAAACCCTAATTTCCATCATATGGATTAATCATTCGATTTAAGTCCAATGTGAAAATTCTAATAGAAAATCTTTCTATTATATCACTCTACCATGGCCATGGGCTTATGAACTTGATTCTCATGATCATCATAGGGCTGCTCCTCTTCTACCGAGGTAGATAGATCCCCTATTGGTGCAATCCAATTCCTACAATGAACATGCTATAGCCAACATATATCTCTGGATTTCGAATGGCTAGGAGATCGAGTTATGGTGTAGTCAAACTATAAAACCCTCAAGGTGAACTATCGATGCACCTCAGGTCAAAGAATCAGACACACCACTATAGCTTTTAGCCAGTCATCGATGAGAAGGTAGACTTCCTCATGACTTCTCGAGGTGGTCACACTCAGTGCTTTCATTCTCTAACAAGTACCTGTACTCTCGCTCTGGTGTCTCTACACCATAGACTTAAGACTCATCTATCCTAAAGAAGTGATCATACACCAATCTTTCAGATCAATCACCATTCTCATGATGATTCTACGGTCGGAAGCATTTTATGAGTTAATAACAAAAATTCATGTCTTAAATTTTCAACTCTTGAAAATATAAACTATCATTTTCATTAACTTAAGGAATGTATCACAGACACTTTCAAATACACATTATGATAGAAAATAATCAATTTTATTATTTATAGTCAAAATTATAATTTTGCTTTTAGAAGTGTATTACAAGTGTCAGTCAAGTTGGCTTCTAAGGCACACATATCTAACAAATTTCTACTTGACCTAAAGCCGATTGGCTACAAATCTAAGTTCCATCTTCTCAAGGTAGGCTTTGATCTTTTGTTGGCCCAATGGCTTTATGAGTGGGTCTGCCGTAATGTATGCGGAGTCGACTCTCTTGACCTTGAGGTAACCTTTCTCAAGATAATCACGGATGAGGTGGTATTGCTGCTCGATGTGCTTGAATTTCTGATAAAACCTCAGCTCCTTAGCAAAGGCTATGGTGCCGTTATTGTTGCGGTATAGAGGAATGGCATCTTTGATCTTTGTGGCGAACTTCTTATACCAGAATGCCTCCTTCATAGCTTCTGACGTAGCGATGTACTCTACTTTCATGATGGAATCTTCTATTACTGTCTGCTTGGAACTCTTCCAACTGAAAGCACCACCATTACACACAAATAGTTTCCCAGATGTCGACTTTCAATTACCTATATCGGACATAAAATTCAAGTCTCTATACCCTTGGACTTGGAGTTCTCCATTACCACAAACCAACAACATATCCTTAGTTCTTCTTAAGTACTTAAGGATACATTTCACAAAAGTCCTGTGTTCTTCACCTAGATACAACTGATATCTTCTTATGACACTCACAACATGGGCTATATTAGGTCTTGTACATAACATGGCATACATGAGGCTCCCTATTGCTGAAGCATAAGAGATCTTCCTCATGCATTCAATCTCCTCAGATATGTTGGGATACATTTTCTTGGAGAAATGAATGCCAAGTCTGAAGGGTACCAATTCGCTCTTGAAGTTTTTCATGCTAAACCTCTTTAACACTTCCTCTATGTACATATTCTGTGAAAGACCTAGCATCCTATTTGGTCGATCTCTATAAACCTTAATTCCTAGAATGAAGGATGCTTCTCCTAGGTCTTTCGTGGAGAATCTTTTAGATAACCACATTTTAACTGTGGTCAACATGAGAATATCATTTCTAATAAGGAAGATATGATCCACGTATAGTACAAGGAAGACAATAGCGCTTCCACTGATCTTTTTGAAAACACATGGTTTCTCCTCATTTTTTATGAAACTAAATAATTTGATCACATTATTAAAATGAGTATTCTAACTCCGAGATGCTTGCTTAAGTCCATATATTGACCTTTGCAGCTTGCATACTTTGTGATCAACATCACTGGATGTGAAACATAGTAGCTATTCCATATAGATATCTTCCTCAAGGTATATATTTAAGAACGTCATTTTCACATTCATTTGTCATATTTTATAATTAAAATAGACTGCAACAACAAGCAATGTGTAGATGGATTTTAGCATAGTTACTAACGAAAAGGTACCCTAAGAGTCAATGCCTTCATACTGACTATACTCTTTTGCTACTAATCTAGCTTTGAATGTCTCCCCATTTCCATCTGCACCAATCTTTCTCTTGTAGATTCATTACATCCAATAGGTACTATACCTTTAGGTGGATCTACTAAGGTCCAAACTTGGTTTGAGTGCATCAAGTCAATTTCTGACTTCATTACCTCTAATAATTTCTCAGAGTCGATATCTGATATCGTCTCATCATAGATTTTGGGATCGTCACCATGAACCCCATTAACTACGAGAAATATTTTCTCTACTTTGTCTGAGATAGTACCTAGGTATCTCTCAGAGGGATAAAAAACCCTTTTCGATCTATGAGGTGGAGGAGGAAGTGATTGTATTGGCTCAACCTGATTTGGTTCCATAGGATCCTTAGCTCGTTGCTCTTCTGAGACTTTCTCCTCGAGCTTGATCTACTTTCCAATGCCGCTATCTTGAATAAACTATTTTTTAAGAAAGATGGCATGCCGACTCACAATCACATTGTGGTCTTCTGGAATGTAGAAATAATATCCTAATGACTCTTTAGGATATCCTATGAATCAAGCTCTAAAGGACCTATAGTCTAACTTATCTGCTTGTTGTCTTTTGACATGAGCCGAACAATCCCAAATTCTGAGATGACTCAGACTTAATTTTTTACCATACCATATCTCATATGATGTGGTAGGAATAGTTTTACAGGAAACCCTATTCAGTAAATATGTAGCAATTAACAAACTATGTCTTCAAAGAAAATCAGAAAGGTCTGTGAAGCTCATCATGGATCGGATCATATCCAATAGGGTCCGATTCCTCCATTCTGAAATCTCATTGAGTTGAGGTGTTCCAGGTAGAGTCTATTCAGATACTATGCCATTTTGCTTGAGATTGTCCAAAAATTTTCAACTAAGATATTCACCTCCTCGATCTGATCGAAGAATCTTAATGAATTTTTCAGTTTGCTTTTCAACTTCATGTCTGAATTCTTTAAACTTTTCAAGAACTTCAGACATATGTCTTATAAGATACACATATCCATATCGAGATAAATCATCGATAAAGATTATGATGTAGTCAAAGTTGCCTCTAGCCGGTACATCAAATGGGCCGCACACCTTAGTATGTACTAGGACAAGTAGATCCATGGCCCTTTCTCCATATCCTACAAAAGGAAGCTTAGTCATTTTGCCATAAAGACATGATTCATAAATTGGATATGACTCGAAAGTCAACGGACTTAATAGTCTATTTTTTTTGTAATTTGTTAATCATATTTTCTACTATGTGACCTAGCCTTAGGTACCATAGATACCTATCATTTGAATTATCCCTAGGTCATTTTGATCTTATGGCATTCACATTTTGCTCGATATTAAAGATAGATACATCAATATGTAATTGGTAGAGATCGTTAATAAGAAAATCAATTGCAATTTTATTTCTTTCATAAAGAATATTACAATGGTCCTTAAGAAAACTAATTACATAGCCTTCTTGTACAAAACATGAAATGGAAATCAAATTCCTACTTATAGCAGGCACATAATAACAATCTCTAAGTCAGATGGTAGTCGAAAAGGATAGGTTCCCACGATCACGGTAGCAACCCTTGGTCCATTTTTGATGTGTAGGATCGTCTCACCATCCCTCCACCTCCTACTATCCTTAGGATCCTATACGAAAGTGCACAAATGAGCACTAGAACGAGTGTCAAGCATCCAACTAGATGCAGAAGATACCATTAGGTTAGATTCAATAACAAGCATACCTCTAGAAGGACCTGTCTCCTTCTTATTCTTCAAGGTGGCCAGGTATGTAGGGCAGTTTTGCTTCCAGTGGCCATCGGTATTATAATGGAAATACTTTTCTTTATCAGTGGCCTTCTTCTTTAGCTCTGCCTTCTTTTTCTTTCCACCATCTATCTTTTTACAGACTTTTTCTTCTTTCCAAAAAACTTTCTTTTAGAAGAAGTCCATTCCATAGCAAGTACTGAGCCTTTAGAACCTTTCATAGAAAGCTCATCAGTAACTAGCATATTCATAAGCTCGGCTAGAGTATTCTGAAGTTTATGCATATGGTAGTTCATGATGAACTGCCCATATGCATCAGTCAAGGATTGCAGAATTATATCATTCTGCAGATCCTGATCAAACTTTACTCCGAGCTTCTTAAGCTTTTCCAAGTTCTTGATCATCATCAGATAATGAACTTGGACTGATTGTCCATCACACATTTTAGCCTTAAATAGTCATTTAGTGATTTGATATTTGGCTGTGCGACTCTATTCACCAAATATCTCTTACAGGTGAGCCAACATTTGGTGAGTAGTCTTGATATCTTCATGTTGATGCTGAAGCTCATCGGACATCGAGCCCAATATGTAGTTTCTGGCCTTACTATCTTCATTCGTCCATTTGTTAAGAGATGCTCTCTATTCAACGGATGGATGAGCTGGTAAGGTGGGAGGATCCTGATCCAATATATGAGTCAACTTCTTAGAACCCAACAAAATTTTGAAGTTTCAGAGCCAATCCTTGTAATTGGGTCTGATCAGTCTATGGGTGTCCAGGATATGGGCTAGTGGGTTGGACGCAGATATTTTTCTTTTTTCTATAGAGAGTCAAAGTTTCTAGTTAGATTTTATAATTAAGACTTAGATTTTATAATTAAGACTTGATCAATTTATTTAGAAGTTTGATTTTTAAATAAATTACCTCCCACTATTTTCTCGGATCCCTACACTCCCTTTGTAAAGATGCAAAAGTCTCCATAATTACTGATTTCTAGTGGGTGATGCAGTCCCACAAACTGACTCATCACCTCACCTAACAGTTATTGGTGATGGGTTAGCCAATGAGTGAACAACTCTTGTTCAACGATTTTCTAATCATGGTGCACCTAGGCTTGGTCTCTAATTCATGAATCTCACCATGCCCGGAATATTGATCCACTCCTTAGTTAAGTCAGACCCACCATTTGCATAGATTAGATTTCTAATTGGGTTTCCCACCATATCCAAAATATTAAGCCCAATCCATCCTCCAGCTCATAGCATCCAATGCCTAATAGACATTATTGCATCTTTCCGATGCAACTGAACCACTGTGATCGATCGAGAAGAATCAACATCGGGAAGGACCCGCTCATCTACAATGGTGGAAGACCTTAGACTAAATCTTTTCTTAGGGAGATTTGATTTAGGTCTCTTTAAACTTGACTTAATATAGCAATAACCATTATGACTAATCTAGTGGCACGGGTTAGCTCGGATTGTTAGCCACCTTAGATCAGGACTAAGTCGATAAATATGGCCAGGTAAGTGAGATCGGTGGAAGGGATATGCCATTAACTCGACAAGAATGAATTCAAGTCGAGTAGCATCCAATTAAAAATTAATCGGTCGTATCTGTCAAACATACCTTAGATACCAAATTGTTGAGCCAGAATCAATTGGATTAGCCTACAATCCAGACTCTAACCACTGAGCCTAATTAGATCTTAACTTGATCGATCATCTAAATCATTCTAATTGCTCCCAAAATCCACCAGTGACACCTAGCAGTATATGGTGGCAACCCATCAGAGCTGAATGCAAACCTCTTGGTGCAGCTACCTGTGTGATTAAGTTCTTCTATCTTGAGACCCGATCAGATTAGGGTTAAGGTAAACTTGTCAAACCCTAGTCTCTGTCATATGATATAATCATTCGATTCGAGTCCAATGTGAAAATCTAAATAGAAACTCTTTCTATTATTTCACTCTACCATTGCCATGGGCTTTAGGACTTGATTCTCATGATTATCATAGGGCTGCTCCTGTACCACCGAGGTAGATAGATCCCATCTTGATGCAATCCAGTTCCTACAATGAACATGCTATAGCCAACATACACCTCAGGGTTCCATATGGCTAGGAGACCGAGTAATGGTGTAGTCAAACTATAACACCCTCAAGGTGAACTGCCGATGCATCTCAGGTCAAAGAACCAGACACACTACTGCAGCATCGAGTCAGTCATTGACGAAAGGTAGGCTTCCTAATGACTACTCGAGGTGGTCACGCTCAGTGCCCTCGTTCTCTAACGAGTACCTGTACTCTCGCTCCGGTGTCTCCACACCGTAGACTCAAGACTCATCTACTAAAGGAAAGCGATCGTACACCAACCTTCCGGATCAATCACCATCCTCGTGATGATCCTATGGTCGGGAGCTGTTTATGAGTTAATAATGATTATTCATGTCTTAAATTTTCAACTCTTGAAAATATGAATTATCATTACCATTAACTCAAAGGATGTATCACAGACACTAAATACACAGGTGTGATAGAAAATAACCCATTTTATTGATTATAGTCAAAATTACAATTTTGCCTCTAGAAGTGTATTACAAGTGTCAGCCAATTCTGGCTTCTAGGGCACATATATCTGCAATCCTTGGATCTGCAGAATGATATTATTCTGCAATCCTTGACTGATGCATATGGGCAATTCATCATGAATTACCACATGCATAAACTTCAAAATTCCTTGGCCGAGTTGATGAATATGCTGGTTACCGCTGAGCTTTCTATGAAAGGTTCTAAAGGCTCAGTTCTTGCTATGGAATGGACTTCTTCCAAAAGAAAGTCTTATGGAAAGAAAAAGAAGTCTATGAAAAAGCAAAAGGTAGAAGGATCAAAGAAGAAGAAGGCAGAATCGAAGAAGAAGGTCGATGGCAAAGGAAAGTGTTTCCATTGCAACAGCGATGGCCATTGGAAGCGAAACTGCCCTACTTACCTGGCCACCCTGAAGAACAAGAAGGAAGGTCCTTCTGGAGGTATGCTCGTTATTGAGTCTAACCTTATGGTTTCTTCTGCATCCAGTTGGGTGCTTGACTCTGGTTCTAGTGCTCATCTGTGCACTTCTATGCAGGATCTTGAGGATAGCAGGAGGCTGAGGGATGGAGACATGATCCTACGCATCGGTAATGGAGCAAGAGTTGCTGCAGTAGCCGTGGGAACATACCCTCTTCGATTACCATCTGGTTTAGACTTAGTTTTAAAAGACTGTTATTATGTGCCTGCAGCTAGCAGGAATTTGATTTCTGTTTCATGCTTAGCACAAGAAGGTTATGTGATTACCTTCTTTAAGGACCATTGTAACATTCTTTATGAAAGAAATAAAATTGCAAATGGTTTCCTTATTAATGGTCTTTATCAGCTACATATTGATGTACCTATTCTAACTATCGAGCAAAACGTGAATGCCAAACGACCTAGGGATAGTCCAAATGATAGATATCTATGGCACCTGAGATTAGGTCATATAGCAGAAGATAGGATCAAACAAATTAGAGAAAAATGGGCTATTGAGTCCATTGACTTTCGAGTCATATCCAACTTGTGAATCTTGTCTTCAAGGCAAAATGACTAAACTCCCTTTTGTTGGACATGGGGAAAGGGCCACAGATCTCCTTGCCCTAGTACATACTGATGTGTGCGGCCCATTTGATGTGCCGGCTAGAGGCAATTTTGTCTACTTCATTACCTTTACCGATGATCTATCTAGGTATGGGTATGTGTATCTTATGAGACATAAGTCTGAAGCTTTTGAAAAGTTCAAAGAATTCAGACATGAAGTAGAAAAATAAACTGGAAAACCCATTAAGGTTCTTCGATCAGATCGAGGAGGTGAATACCTTAGCCGGGAATTCCTAGACTATCTAAAGGAAAAATGGCATAGTCTCTCAATGGACTCCACCAGGAACACCTCAACTCAACGGGGTTTCAGAATGGAGAAATCGGACTCTATTGGATATGGTTCGATCCATGATGAGCTTCACAGACCTCCCTGATTTTCTTTGGGGACACTCATTGTTAACTTCAATTCTATCTACTGAATAGGGTTCCCTCTAAAACCGTTCCTACCACACCGTATGAGATATGGCACGGTAAGAAACCAAGTCTGAGTCATCTCAGAATTTGGGGTTGTCCGGCTCATGTCAAAAGACAACAAGCGGACAAGTTAGAGTTTAGGTCCTTTAGAGCTCGATTCATAGGATATCCTAAAGAGTCATTAGGATACTATTTCTACATTCCAGAAGACCACAATGTGATTGTGAGTCGACATGCCATCTTTCTTGAAAAATAGTTTATTCAAGATAGTGGCATTGGAAAGCAGATTAAGCTTGATGAGAAAGTCTCACAAGTACAACGAGCTAAGGACCAATTGGAACCAAATCAGGTTGAGCCAATAAGAACACTACCTCCTCCACCTCGTAGATCGGAAAGAGTTTTCCCATCCCCCTGAAAGATACTTAGGTATTATTTCAGAGGAAGTAGAGAAAATGTTCCTCATAGGTAATGGTGCTCATGGTGATGATCCCAAAACCTACAATGAGGCGATATCAGATATCGACTCCGAGAAATGGCTAGAGGCAATGCAGTCAGAAATTGACTCGATGCACTCAAACCAAGTCTGGACCTTGGTAGATCCACCAGAAGGTATAGTACCTATTGGGTGTAAATGGATCTTCAAGAGAAAGATTGGTGCAGATGGAAATGTGGAGACATTCAAGGCTAGACTAGTGGCAAAAGGTTATAGTCAATGCGAAGGCATTGACTATCAGGATACCTTTTCCCCAGTGGCTATGCTAAAATCCATCCGCACATTGCTTGCCTGTTGCAGCCTATTTCGATTATGAAATATGGCAAATGGACGTGAAAATGGCATTCTTAAATGGATATCTTGAGGAAGATATCTATATGGAACAGCCGCTAGGTTTCACATCCAGTGATACTGATCACAAGGTTTGCAAGCTGCAAAGGTCCATATATGGACTTAAGCAAGCATCTCGGAGCTGGAACACTCGTTTCAATGATGTGATCAAAAAGTTTGGTTTCATCAAAAATGAAGAGGAACCATGTGTTTTCAAAAAGGGTCAGTGGGAGCGCTGTTGTCTTCCTCGTATTGTACGTGGATGACATCCTCCTTATTGGGAATGATATTCCCATGTTGACAACAGTCAAATATGGTTGTCCAAGGAATTCTCCATGAAAGACCTAGGTGAAGCATCCTTTATTCTAGGAATTAAGGTCTATAGGGATAGACCGAATAGGATGCTAGGACTTTCACAGAAGATGTACATAGAGGAAGTACTAAAGAGGTTTAGTATGGAAAACTCTAAGAGGGGATTAATACCCTTCAGACATGGTATTCATCTTTCCAAGAAGATGTGCCCCAGCACACCTGAGGAAATAGAACGCATGAGCAAGATCCCTTATGCTTCTGCAATAGGGAGCCTCATGTATGCCATGCTATGTACACGACCTGATATAGCCCATGCTGTGAGTGTCACAAGCAGATATCAGTCAAATCCAGGTGAAGAACACTGGACTTCTGTGAAATGTATCCTTAAGTACTTGAGAAGAACTAAGGATATGATGTTGGTCTTTGGTAATGGAGAACTCCAAGTCCAGGGATACACAGACTCGGATTTCATGTCCGATATAGATGATCGAAAGTCGACATCTGGAAGTCTGTTTGTGTGCAATGGTGGAGCTGTCAGCTGGAAGAGTTCCAAGCAAACTGTGATAGCAGATTCCACCATGGAAGCAGAATATATAGCTGCATCAGAGGCTGCAAAGGAAGCATTCTGGTACAAGAAGTTTGCTGCAGAAATTGGAGTAATGCCATCAGATGCCATTCCTCTTTACTGCGACAACAATGGCGCCATAGCCCTTGCTAAGGAGCCGAGGTCTCACCAGAAGTCCAAGCACATTGAGCGGCGATACCATCTCATCCGCGATTACCTTGAGAAAGGTTACGTTGAGGTCAAGAGAGTCAACTCCGCAGATAATGTGGCAGACCCACTTACAAAGCCGTTGGGCCAGCAGAAGATCGAAGCCCACCTTGAGAAGATGGGACTTAGACTTGTAGCCAATTGGCTTTAGGATAAGTGGGAGATTGTTAGATATATGTGCCCTAGAAGCCAGAATTGGCTGACACTTGTAATACACTTCTAGGGGCAAAATTATAATTTTGACTATAATTAATAAAATGGGTTATTTTCTATCACATATGTGTATTTAGTGTCTGTGATACATCCTTTGAGTTAATGGTAATGATAATTCATATTTTCAAGAGTTGAAAATTTAAGACATGAATAATCATTATTAACTCATAAACAGCTCCCGACCATAGGATCATCACGAGGATGGTGATTGATCCGGAAGGTTGGTGTACGATCGCTTCTCTTTAGTAGATGAGTCTTGAGTCTACGGTGTGGAGACACCGGAGCGAGAGTACAGGTACTCGTTAGAGAACGAGGGCACTGAGCGTGACCACCTCGAGTAGTCATTAGGAAGTCTACCTTCTCGTCAATGACTGACTCGATGCTGCAGTAGTGTGTCTGGTTCTTTGACCTGAGATGCATCGGCAGTTCACCTTGAGGGTGTTATAGTTTGACTACACCATTACTCGGTCTCCTAGCCATATGGAACCCTGAGGTGTATGTTGGCTATAGCATGTTCATTGTAGGAACTGGATTGCATCAAGATGGGATCTATCTACCTCGGTGGTAGAGGAGCAGCCCTATGATAATCATGAGAATCAAGTCCTGAAGCCCATGGCCATGGCAGAGTGAAATAATAGAAAGAGTTTCTATTTAGATTTTCACATTGGACTCGAATCGAATGATTATATCATATAACAGAGACTAGGGTTTGACGAGTTCACCTTAACCCTAATCTGATCGGGGCTCAAGATAGAAGAACTTAATCACACAGGTAGCTGCACCAAGAGGTTCGCATTCAGCTCTGATGGGTTGCCACCATATACTGCTAGGTGTCACTGGTGGATTTTGGGAGCAATTAGAATGATTTAGATGATCGATCATTCTAGCTGTTCGAATCAGAAGAGTTCTGATCCATCGAAAGGAGTTTCGATGATGTCGATGATAGAGATCATGACATATCCCATTACCATACAGAACTGAACCTAACTGGGTCACACAAACAAGGGTTTGAATCTGGTGATCATCAATTGAACTGATCTAGTTCAATTGATCTGAATGAGATTCAATTAGGTTCAAGGAAATCGTGCTAGCACTCGATTGAACCTAACGTTCTTCTTTTACTATCATAAATAAGTTGTCCTGACTGAGCCAAAGGAGTTTGTGCTCAATCAGAGGCCTTCATATGGTCTGACTGGAGGTTGTCCAAGTCAGAATAGGTTGTCTTATTTGTAAGACATTACCTGCCATTTTTGGTCACCTGCCATTTCTTGTTCTTTGACTTTGGTCAAAAGTCTACCTTTGACTGGTCAAACGTTGACCATTGACACTTTGACTTTTGACCACATGTCATGCACCTATTGGAGAGCTGGTGGGGGCCTGTCCCCCTGCCAGAACCTGGCAAGGAGAAGGGCGCACGCCAAGGGTGGCGTGAGCCCAAGTAGGAGGCGCCTAGGAGTCCTTGTTGGACAAGGACTCCACCTCCCTTTTGGATTCCAATCAGAGTTCTACTAAGAATCCAGTTTGACTGGTCTTAGGCGCCCTCTAAGGAGGAATCCAGGGGTCTCTATTCCAACCAATCAGATTTAGATCTGATTTCACAAAGGGTTGTGATTGGTTGAGAGGAAGAGGAGTTGGATCACAAGAGGTCTATAAATAAGACCCTGCGCCCAACCCTAATTAAAAGAGAATAATTCCCATACGCCCCAAGGCTGCCTCTCCCCTCCTTCTCCATGCCATAGTCTCTTCTCCCCTTGCTCTCCACGTCCAAAAGGTGTTTTGGACTTAGTTTGGTGCGATTCAGATCAAGGAAAGGCGATCAAAAGCAAGAAGGCTGCGCTGCTGCAAAAGGACGACTGCAGATCTTCAAAAGAGTTTTGAAGATCCTCCAGATCAGATCCAGATCTGATTTTTGGAGGTGTGATAGAGAAGAAGAGGATCTCCAGATCCAACCTGAGTGGATACCGGTAGAGGCCAGGCGCTTGCGTGGCTAAGATCCAGAACCTTCCGCTGCAATCAGGATCATCTACAGGGTAATAGGATTACCCAAATCAGGTAAATTGAATTTGATTTAATTTATCTTGTTTTATTTTATTTATTAAAATAATAAGAATCAGATCTAAAACATATCAAGATCTGATTAAGATCAAGAGAAAATTTTTGAAATATATCTCTTGATCTAATTCAGATCTGGACGAACCTGGATGCTTGACTAGTTCTAGAATAGAATAGTTCTATAGGAATATTCTTGATATTTTTGATTTAATCTGATTAAATCAATGTTTTAGATCTTTATTTACTATTTTTTGATATTATAAGTGTTATAATAACATCTGAAAAAATAGCAAATAAAAATTATTTTAATTATTTGAAATATCATATGAGATATTGATTGATGGCATGCTAGAACAGTTGTAGAATTAGTTCTACATAATTGTCTAGATTAGAATTTTATTTTGATTAAAATCACATTTAAATCTAATTTTTTTAGATTCATTATAGCATTAATTTAAGATCTGAAAACATGCATTGATTTATACATGAGATGTAATGCAAAATATGCAATGCATTAGATCTACTTTATATATGAGATATATGATATAGATCCTGATATTGTTTTTGTAGTTATTGGAATGTTCCTCGATTTAAGGGCGTTCCTCGTGGCCGTCCCGGATCATAAGAACGAAGAAAGGGTTTAAAGGCCTCTCTTTCATTTGGATGGGGTGTTATTATGATGTAGGGGTGCTGCAATGCTCGTCCTTAATTCCATGAAACAAAAACATACTTTCTGCAAAAACCTAGATCCTGAACCCTAGGATTTAATTGGTGCATATTTTGTTTATGAACCCATTAATTAAGACATATAAAGTTTATGAATATTTAATTAGGTCCTAAAATTGAAGAATTTTAGATCTAAGACATATTTCATAATACTGGGTTCGGGCTTGGGTAGCTCAATTAGGTCTAAGCGCTTGATCAAACCGAATCAAGAGTTGATTAGATGGGATCAACAATGCTTAAATTGACCAGCCTAATAAGATATAAGTCTTGGTCAAGATGAGTTCACGATCAAGAAGATCTAATTTAGGCATCAGAGGTTAGACGTCTGGATTGTAGGCTACCCAATTGGTTTGGCTCAACAATTTGGTGTCTAAGGTTAAGTTTGGCACAGACGACCGAGCTGGTTTTTTAATTGGAAGCACTCGACCTGAATGTATTCTTGTACGAGTTAATGCAAATTCCTTCTTACCGGTCTCAACTTATGGCCATATCTGTTTGACACAGTTCTAATCTGCGTGGTCAATATCCGAGCTAACCCATGGCCACTAGGTTAGTCATTAATTGTTTATGATAACCAAGATCTAGTTCTAAGGAACCGAATCAAATCTCTCCCTAAGAAAAGAATTAAGTCTGAGGTCTTCCACCAGTGTAGACTGTGCGGGGCCCTTCCCGGGGTTATTGTTCTCGCTTGGATAGTAGTGGCTCATTGCACGGGAAGATGCAACACATGCTCATTAGGCATTTGGATGCTAGGGCTGGGAGGATGGTTGGGCTCAATATTCTGGATACGGTGAGAGACTCCAATTAGGACCCAGCTATGCAAATGGTTGGGTCTGACTTAACTAAGGAGTAGATTCATTTTTGGATACGGTGATGATTCATGAAATTAGAGACCAAGTTTGGTCTACCATGATTAGAGATCATTGAACAAGAGTTGTTCACTCATTGGGCTAACCCATCACCAATAACTGTTAGGTGAGGGTGATGAGTAAGTTGGTGAGAACGCACACCCACCAGAAACATTTAATCATGGAGATTTTACATCTTCTACAGGAGGGATGTAGGGATCCGAGAAAATAGTGGGAGCTAATTTGTTTAAAAATAAAATTCCTAATAAATTGGTCAAGGTCAAAATTATTTAGTATCTAACTAGAATTTTTGACTCCTACAGGAATATGTCTGCGTTCAAATCCCATTGGGCACGTTCTTGGGACACACATAGACCTGACCGAACCCCAATTATAAAGATGCTCCAGGAACTACAAATTGTTTTGGGTTTTCGAGAAGTTAACCGATGTTTGGACCAGGACCCCCCACATTAACCAGCCCGGTCATCTGTTGAACAAAGAGCATCTCTAGAAAAATGGATGACGAAGATAATAAGGCCAGATATTACATGTTGGGCTCGATGGTCTGATTGAGCTCCAGCGCCAACATGAGGATATCGAGACTGCCTCGCCAAATGTTGGCTCACCTACGGAGATGGTTTGTGAACAAGAGTTGCGCAGCCAAAATATCAAGTCACAAAATGACTTTTTAAGGCCTTAAGATGTGTGATGGCAGTCAGTCAAGATCACTGTCTGACAATGATCAAGGACATGGAAGAGCTTTTGAGAAGCTCGGTGTTTGAAGTTGGACTTGGACTGCAGAAGATATATTCTGCAATCCTTGACTGATGCATATGGGCAATTCATTCATGAATTACCACATGCATAAACTTCAAAATTCCTTGGCCGAGTTATGAATATGCTGGTTACCTGAGCTTTCTATGAAAAGGTTCTAAAGGCTCAGTTCTTGCTATGGAATGGACTTCTTCCAAAAGAAATCTTTATGGAAAGAAAAGAAGTCTGTCTGAAAAAAAGGTTGGAGGATCAAAGAAGAAGAAGGCAGAATCGAAGAAAAAGGCCGATGGCAAAGGAAAGTGTTTCCATTGCAACAGCGACGGCCATTGGAAGCGAAACTGCCCTACTTACCTGGCCACCCTGAAGAACAAGAAGGAAGGTCCTTCTGGAGGTATGCTTGTTATTGAGTCTAACCTTTAGATTTCTTCTGCATCCATGGGTGCTGACTCTGTTCTAGTGCTCATCTGTGCACTTCTATGAGGTCTTAAGGATAGCAGGAGCTGAGGGATGGAGACATTGATCCTAGCATTGGTAATGACAAGAATTGCTGCAAGTAGCCGTGGAACATACCCTCTTTGATTACCATTCTGGTTTAGACTTAGTTTTAAGACTGTTATTTGTGCCTGCAGCCAGCAGGAATTTGATTTCTGTTTCATGCTTAGCACAAGAAGGTTATGTGATCACCTTCTTTAAGGACCATTGTAACATTCTTTATGAAAGAAATAAAATTGCAAATGGTTTCCTTGTTAATGGTCTTTATCAGTACATATTTGTGTACCTTTTAACTATCGAACAAAACGTGAATGGCCAAAACGACCTAGGGATAGTCCAAACGACAGATATCTATGGCACCTGAGATTAGGTCTATAGCAAGGATAGGATAACAAAATTGAGAAAATGGCTATTGAGTCCATTGACTTCGAGTCATATCCAACTTGTGAATCCTGTCTTCAAGGCAAAATGACTAAATCCCTTTTGTGGCATTGGGGAGAGGCCAAAGATCTCCTTGCCTAGTACATACTGATTGTGCGGTCCCATTTGATGTGCCGCTAGAGGCAATTTTGTTACTTCATTACCTTTACCGATTCTGTCTAGGTATGTTGTATGTGTATCTTATGAGACACAAGTCTGAAGCCTTTTGAAAAGTTCAAAAGAATTCAGACATGAAGGTAAAAAAAAACGGAAAACCATTAAGGTTTCTTTGATCAGATCGAGGAGTGAATATCTTAGCGGAATTCCTAGACTATCTAAGGAAAATGGCATAGTCTTCTCAATGGACTCCCACACAGGAACACCTCAACTCAACGGGTTTCAGAATGGAGAAATTCGGAATATATTGATTTGGTTCAATCCATTTGTGGATTCACAGACCTCCCTGATTTTTCTTTGGGGACACTTCATTTTAACTTCAATCTATTACTGAAAGGTTTCCTCTAAAATCATTCCTACACACCGTATGAGATATGGCACGGTAAGAAACCAAGTCCGAGTCATCTCAGATTTGGGGTTGTCCGGCTATGTCAAAAGACAACAAGCGGACAAGTTAGAATTTAGGTCCTTAGAGCTGATTCATAGGATATCCTAAAGAGTCATTAGGTATATTTCTACATTCCAGAAGGACCACAATGTGATTGTGAGTCGACATGCCATATTTCTGAAAAATAGTTATTCAAGCATAGCGGCATTTGGGAAGGACAGAGTAAACTTGATGAGAAGTACTCACCAATAGTTCCAAAGAACAAGACGGTGAGACCTAGTGGAACTCAGAAATCAGAGATCTAGACGCTCATATAATACAACAGCTATACTTCCTACCTCGTAGATCTGGAAAGAGTTTCCCACTCCCTGAAAGATACTAGGTATTTTTCAGAGGAAGTAGAGAAATGTTCCTCTAGGTAATGGTGCTCATGGGATGATCCCAAAAAACCTTACAACGAGGCGATATCAGATATCGACTCGAGAAATGGCTGAGCAATGAGTCAGAAATCGACTCGATGCACTCAAAACCAAAGTCTGGACCTTGGTATTAGATCCACCAGAAGGTATATGTACCTATGGTGTAAAGGATCTTCAAGAGAAAGAATTGGTGCAGGATGTGGAAATGTGGGAGACATTCAAGGCAATTTGTGGCAAAATGTTATAGTCAACGCCTGAAGGCATGACTATCAGGAATACCTTTTCCCAGTAAGCTATGCTAAAATCCATTCGCACATTGCTTGCTGTTGCAAGGCCTATTTCTTGATTAGAAATATGCAAATGGGTTGTGAAAACGGCGTTCTTGAATAGATATCTTGAGGAAGATAATCTATATGGAACAGCCGCTAGGTTTCAATCCAGCTGATGCTGATCACAAGGTTTGCAAGCTGCAAGGTCCATATATGGACTTAAGCAAAGCATCTCGGAGCTGGAACACTCGTTTTCAATGATGTAGTCAAAAGTTTTTGGTTTCATCAAAAAGAAAGAGGAACCTGTGTTTTTCAAAAGGGTCAGTGGAGCGCTGTTGTCTTCCTCGTATTTGTACTGTGGATGACATCCTCCTTATTGAGAATGATATTCCCATGTTGACATCAGTCAAGATGTGGTTTCCAAGGAATTCTCCATGAAAGACTAGTGTAAGCATCCTTTATTTAGGAATTAAGGTCTATAGAAGATAGACCGAATAGGATGCTTAGGACTTTCACAGAATGTACATAGAGAAGTACTTAAAGAGATTAGTATTGGAAAACTCTAAGAGGGGATTAATACCCTTCAGACATGGTATTCATCTTTCCAAGAAGATGTGCCCCAGCACACCTAGGAAATAGAAGCATGAGCAAGATCCCTTATGCTTCTGCAAATAGGGAGCCTCATGTATGCCATGCTTATGTAACGACCTGATATAGCCCACCTGCTGTGAGTGTCAACAAGCAGATATCAGTAAATCCAGTGAAGAACACGGACTTCTTGTGATTGTATCCTTAAGTACTTGAGAAGAACTAAGGATATGATGTGGTCTTTGGTAAAGGAGAACTCCTGTCAGGGATACACAGACTCGACTTCATGTCCATATAGATGATCGAAAGTCGACATTCTGGGAGTCTGTTTGTGTGCAATGGTGGAGCTTCAGCGAAGAGTTCCAAGCAAACTGTGATAGCAGATTCCACCATGAAGCAGAATATATGCTGCATCAGAAGCTGCGAAGGAAGCATTCTGGTACAAGAAGTTTGCTGCAGAAATGGAAGTAATGCATCAGATGCCATTCCTCTATACTACGACAATTTGTTAGATATATGTGCCCTAGAAGCCAGAATTGGCTGACACTTGTAATACACTTCTAGGGGCAAAATTATAATTTTGACTAAAATCAATAAAATGGGTTATTTTCTATCACATATGTGTATTTAGTGTCTGTGATACATCCTTTGAGTTAATGGTAATGATAATTCATATTTTCAAGAGTTGAAAATTTAAGACATGAATAATCATTATTAACTCATAAAATGCTCCCGACCATAGGATCATCACGAGGATGGTGATTGATCCGGAAGGTTGGTGTACAATCGCTTCTCTTTAGTAGATGAGTCTTGAGTCTACGGTGTGGAGACACCGGAGCGAGAGTACAGGTACTCGTTAGAGAACGAGGGCACTGAGCGTGACCACCTCGAGTAGTCATTAGGGAGTCTACCTTCTCGTCAATGACTGACTCGATGCTGCAGTAGTGTGTCTGGTTCTTTGACCTGAGATGCATCGGCAGTTCACCTTGAGGGTGTTATAGTTTGACTACACCATTACTCGGTCTCCTAGCCATATGGAACCCTGAGGTGTATGTTGGCTATAGCATGTTCATTGTAGGAACTGGATTGCATCAAGATGGAATCTATCTACCTCGGTGGTAGAGGAGCAGCCCTATGATGATCATGAGAATCAAGTCCAGAAATCCATGGCCATGGTAGAGTGAAATAATAGAAAGAGTTTCTATTTAGATTTTCACATTGGACTCGAATCGAATGATTACATCATATGACAGAGACTAGGGTTTGACGAGTTCACCTTAACCCTAATCTGATCGGGGCTCAAGATAGAAGAACTTAATCACACAGGTAGCTGCACCAAGAGGTTCGCATTCAGCTCTGATGGGTTGCCACCATATACTGCTAGGTGTCACTGGTGGATTTTGGGAGCAATTAGAATGATTTAGATGATCGATCATTCTAGCTGTTCGAATCAGAAGAGTTCTGATCCATCGAAAGGAGTTTCGATGATGTCGATGATAGAGATCATGACATATCCCATTACCATACAGAACTGAACCTAACTGGGTCACACAAACAAGGGTTTGAATCTGGTGATCATCAATTGAACTGATCTAGTTCAATTGATCTGAATGAGATTCAATTAGGTTCAAGGAAATCGTGCTAGCACTCGATTGAACCTAACGTTCTTCTTTTACTATCATAAATAAGTTGTCCTGACTGAGCCAAAGGAGTTTGTGCTCAATCAGAGGCCTTCATATGGTCTGACTGGAGGTTGTCCAAGTCAGAAAAGGTTGTCTTATTTTGTAAGACATTACCTGCCATTTTTGGTCACCTGCCATTTCTTGTTCTTTGACTTTGGTCAAAAGTCTACCTTTGACTGGTCAAACGTTGACCATTGACACTTTGACTTTTGACCACATGTCATGCACCTATTGGAGAGCTGGTGGGGGCCTGTCCCCCTGCCAGAACCTGGCAAGGAGAAGGGCGCACGCCACCCTAGGCGTGTGCCCAAGTTGGAGGCGCCTAGGAGTCCTTGTTGGACAAGGACTCCATCTCCTTTTTGGATTCCAATTAGAGTTCTTCTAAGAACCAACTTTGACTGGTCTTAGGCACCTCTAAGGAGGAATCCAGGGGACTCTATTCCCACCAATCAGATTTAGATCTGATTTCACAAAGGGTTGTGATTGGTTGGGAAGAAGAGGAGTTGGATCACAGCTTAGTCTATAAATAAGACCCTGCGCCCAACTCAGATTGTATGAGATGAGAGATATGATGAGATCAAGTTTCCCACATGCCCCAAGGCTGCCTCTCCCCTCCTTCTCCATGCCATAGTCTCTTCTCCCCTTGCTCTCCACGTCCAAAAGGAGTTTTGGACCTTGGTTGGTGCGATTCAGATCAAAGAAAGGCGATCAAAAGCAAGAAGGCTGCGCTGCTGCAAAGGACGACTGCTGATCTTCAAAAGAGTTTTGAAGATCCTCCAGATCAGATCTAGATCTAATTTTTGGAGGTGTGATAGAGAAGAAGAGGATCTCCAGATCCAACCCGAGTGGATACCGGTAGAGGCCAGGCGCTTGCGTGGCTAAGATCCAGAACCTTCCGCTGCAAACAGGATCATCAACAGGGTAATAGGATTACCCAAATCAGGTAAATTAAATTTGATTTAATTTATCTTTTTAATTTTATTTTATTAAAATAATAAGAATCAGATCTAAAACATATCAAGATCTGATTGAGATCAAGAGAAAAATTTTTGAAATATATCTCTTGATCTGATCAGATCTGAACGAACCTGGACCGGGAAATCAGGATTTCCCTTCAACTGGTATCAGAGCCATGGTTCTAAAATTATTTAGATCTGATTTTAAATTTATTTTAATTAGAAAATAAGTGATTTTAGATGTCACATGAGATGTGATCAGATCTGAAATCAGAAAAAATTAAAATTAAATGATTTGGATCTAAGATTAGAAGATATGCATGACTAGTTCTAGAATAGAATAGTTCTATAGAATAGTCTTGCATGTTTTTGATTTAATCTGATTAAATCATGTTTTAGATCTTTTTATTTACTATTTTTTGATATTATAAGTGTTATAATAACATCTAAAAAATAGCAAATAAAAATTATTTAATTTTTAAATATCATATGAGATATGATTGATGCATGTCTAGACTAGTTGTAGAATAGTTCTACATAATTGTCTAGATTAGAATTTATTTTGATTAGATCAATTTAAATCTAATTTTTTAGATTATTATGAGATAATTTAGATCTGAAAATATGCATGATTATGATACATGAGATGTATGCAAAATATGCCATGATTAGATCTACTTTATATATGAGATATATGATATAGATCTGATATTGTTTTGTAGTATTGAATGTTCCTGATTAAGGCGTTCCTCTTGGCCGTCCGGTCATAAGAACGAAGAAGGGTTTAAAGGCCCTCTCTTCCCATTCGATGGGGTGTTCTTATGATGTGTAGGGGTGCTGCGTGTTCGTCCTTAATCAGAAACCCAAAACTTACTTTCTGCAAAACCCTAGATCCTGAAACCCTAGGATTTATTGTGCATATTTTGTTTATGAACCCTACTTAATTAAGAATTAAGTTTATGGAATATTAATTAGGTCTAAAATTGAGAATTTTCAGATCTAAGACATATTCATAATACTGGGTTCGGGCTTGGGTAGCTCAATTAGGTCTAAGCGGTTGATCAAACCGAATCAAGAGTTGGTTAGATGGGATCAACAATGCTTAAATTGACCAGCCTAATAGGATTAAGTCTGGGTC
Source organism: Cocos nucifera (assembly GCA_006176705.1). Classification (NCBI taxonomy): domain Eukaryota; kingdom Viridiplantae; phylum Streptophyta; class Magnoliopsida; order Arecales; family Arecaceae; genus Cocos; species Cocos nucifera. Next base: position 78,663 of record QRFJ01002060.1, on the reverse strand, counting down.
AAGATCGAGTCACGATCAAGCAAGACCTAATTAGGCTCAGAGGTTAGAGTCTGGATTGTAGGCTAACCCAATTGGTTCTGACTCAACAATTTGGTGTCTAAGGTAAGTTTGGCACAGACGACCGACTGGTTTTTAATTGGAAGCTACTCGACCTGAATGCGTTCTTGTACGAGTTAATGGCATATTCCTTCCACCGGTCTCACTTACCTGGCCATATCTGTTGACACAGTTCTGATCTGAGGTGGTCAATAATCCGAGCTAACCCATGCCACTAGGTTAGTCATAATTGTTATGACTAAGCCAAGTCTAGTTTAATGAGACCTGAATCAATTCTCCCTAAGAAAAGATTAAGTCTGAGGTCTTCCACCATTGTAGATGTGCGGGCCCTTCCCGGGGTTGATTGTTCTCGGCTGGATACAGTGGCTCAGTTGCACCGGGAAGATGCAACCATGTCTATTAGGCATTGGATGCTATGGGCTGGAGGATGAGTTGGGCTCAATATTTCGGATACGGTGAGAGACTCAATTAGGAACCCAGTCTATGCAAATGGTGGGTCTGACTTAACTAAGGAGTGGATCAATATTTCGGATACGGTGAGATTCATGAATTAGAGACCAAGTTTGGGTGCACCATGATTAGAGAATCATTGAACAAGAGTTGTTCACTCATTGGCTAACCCATCACCAATAACTGTTAGGTGAGGTGATGAGTCAGTTGGTGAGACCGCACCACCCACTAGAAATCATTAATCATGGAGATTTTTCGCATCTCTACAGAGGGAGTGTAGGGATCCGAGAAAATAGTGGGAGCTAATTTGTTTAAAAATAAAATTCCTAAACAAATTGGTCAAGTCAAAATTACAGTATCTAACTAGAATCTTTGACTCTCTACAGGAAAATGTCTGCGTCCAACCCATTGGCACGTATCCTGGACACACATAGACTGACTGGACCCAATTATAAAGATTGGCTCAGGAACTACAAAATTATTTTGGGTTTCGAGAAGTTAACCCATGTTTTGGACCAGGACCCTCCCACCTTACCAGCCCGTCCATCCTGTTGAACAGAGAGCGTCTCTGGAAAAATGGATTGACGAAGATAATAAGGCCAGATATTACATGTTGGGCTCGATGTCTGATGAGCTCCAGCGCCAACATGAAGATATCGGGACTGCTCGCCAAATGTTGGCTCACCTGCAGGAGATGTTTGGTGAACAGAGTCGCGCAGCCAAATATCAAGTCACGAAATGACTTTTTAAGGCTAAGATGCGTGATGGGCAGTCAGTCCAAGATCACTGTCTGACAATGATCAAGGACATGGAAGAGCTTGAGAAGCTCGGTGTGAAGTTGGACTTGGACCTGCAGAACGATATTATTCTGCAATCCTTGACTGATGCATATGGGCAATTCATCATGAATTACCACATGCATAAACTTCAAAATTCCTTGGCCGAGTTAATGAATATGCTGGTTACCGCTGAGCTTTCTATGAAAGGTTCTAAAGGCTCAGTTCTTGCTATGGAACGGACTTCTTCCAAAAGAAAGTCTTATGGAAAGAAAAAGAAGTCTGTGAAAAAGCAAAAGGTGGAAGGATCAAAGAAGAAGAAGGCAGAATCGAAGAAAAAGGCCGATGGCAAAGGAAAGTGTTTCCATTGCAACAGCGACGGCCATTGGAAGCGGAACTGCCCTACTTACCTGGCCACCCTGAAGAACAAGAAGGAAGGTCCTTCTGGAGGTATGCTCGTTATTGAGTCTAACCTTACGGTTTCTTCTGCATCCAGTTGGGTGCTTGACTCTGGTTCTAGTGCTCATCTGTGCACTTCTATGCAGGGTCTTGAGGATAGCAGGAGGCTGAGGGATGGAGACATGATCCTACGCATCGGTAATGGAGCAAGAGTTGCTGCAGTAGCCGTGGGAACATACCCTCTTCGATTACCATCTGGTTTAGACTTAGTTTTGAAAGACTGTTATTATGTGCCTGCAGCTAGCAGGAATTTGATTTCTGTTTCATGCTTAGCACAAGAAGGTTATGTGATTCACCTTCTTTAAGGACCATTGTAACATTCTTTATGAAAGAAATAAAATTGCAAATGGTTTCCTTATTAATGGTCTTTATCAGCTACATATTGATGTACCTGTTCTAACTATCGAGCAAAACGTGAATGCCAAACGACCTAGGGATAGTCCAAACGACAGATATCTATGGCACCTGAGATTAGGTCATATAGCAGAAGATAGGATCAACAAATTGGAGAAAAATGGGCTATTGAGTCCATTGACTTTCCGAGTCATATCCAACTTGTGAATCTTGTCTTCAAGGCAAAATGACTAAACTCCCTTTTGTTGGACATGGGGAGAGGGCCACAGATCTCCTTGCCCTAGTACATACTGATGTGTGCGGCCCATTTGATGTGCCGGCTAGAGGCAATTTTGTCTACTTCATTACCTTTACCGATGATCTGTCTAGGTATGGGTATGTGTATCTTATGAGACACAAGTCTGAAGCTTTTGAAAAGTTCAAAGAATTCAGACATGAAGTAGAAAAACAAACTGGAAAACCCATTAAGGTTCTTCGATCAGATCGAGGAGGTGAATACCTTAGCCGGGAATTCCTAGACTATCTCAAGGAAAATGGCATAGTCTCTCAATGGACTCCACCAGGAACACCTCAACTCAACGGGGTTTCAGAATGGAGAAATCGGACTCTATTGGATATGGTTCGATCCATGATGAGCTTCACAGACCTCCCTGATTTTCTTTGGGGACACTCATTGTTAACTTCAATTCTATCTACTGAATAGGGTTCCCTCTAAAACCGTTCCTACCACACCGTATGAGATATGGCACGGTAAGAAACCAAGTCTGAGTCATCTCAGAATTTGGGGTTGTCCGGCTCATGTCAAAAGACAACAAGCGGACAAGTTAGAGTTTAGGTCCTTTCAGAGCTCGATTCATAGGATATCCTAAAGAGTCATTAGGATACTATTTCTACATTCCAGAAGACCACAATGTGATTGTGAGTCGACATGCCATCTTTCTTGAAAAATAGTTTATTCAAGATAGCGGCATTGGAAAGCAGATTCAAGCTTGATGAGAAAGTCTCACAAGCAGAACGAGCTAAGGACCAAGTGGAACCAAATCAGGTTGAGCCAATAAGAACACTACCTCCTCCACCTCGTAGATCGGAAAGAGTTTTCCCGTCCCCCTGAAAGATACTTAGGTATTATTTCAGAGGATGTAGAGGAAAATGTTCCTCGTAGGTAATGGTGCTCATGGTGATGATCCCAAAACCTACAACGAGGCGATATCAGATATCGACTCCGAGAAATGGCTAGAGGCAATGCAGTCAGAAATTGACTCGATGCACTCAAACCAAGTCTGGACCTTGGTAGATCCACCAGAAGGTATAGTACCTATTGGGTGTAAATGGATCTTCAAGAGAAAGATTGGTGCAGATGGGAATGTGGAGACATTCAAGGCTAGACTAGTGGCAAAAGGTTATAGTCAACGCGAAGGCATTGACTATCAGGATACCTTTTCCCAGTAGCTATGCTAAAATCCATCCGCACATTGCTTGCCTGTTGCAGCCTATTTCGATTATGAAATATGGCAAATGGACGTGAAAACGGCATTCCTTAAATGGATATCTTGAGGAAGATATCTATATGGAACAGCCGCTAGGTTTCACATCCAGTGATACTGATCACAAGGTTTGCAAGCTGCAAAGGTCCATATATGGACTTAAGCAAGCATCTCGGAGCTGGAACACTCGTTTCAATGATGTGATCAAAAAGTTTGGTTTCATCAAAAATGAAGAGGAACCATGTGTTTTCAAAAAGGGTCAGTGGGAGCGCTGTTGTCTTCCTCGTATTGTACGTGGATGACATCCTCCTTATTGGGAATGATATTCCCATGTTGACATCAGTCAAGATGTGGTTGTCCAAGGAATTCTCCATGAAAGACCTAGGTGAAGCATCCTTTATTCTAGGAATTAAGGTCTATAGGGATAGACCGAATAGGATGCTAGGACTTTCACAGAAGATGTACATAGAGGAAAGTACTAAAGAGGTTTAGTATGGAAAACTCTAAGAGGGGATTAATACCCTTCAGACATGGTATTCATCTTTCCAAGAAGATGTGCCCCAGCACACCTGAGGAAATAGAACGCATGAGCAAGATCCCTTATGCTTCTGCAATAGGGAGCCTCATGTATGCCATGCTATGTACACGACCTGATATAGCCCATGCTGTGAGTGTCACAAGCAGATATCAGTCAAATCCAGGTGAAGAACACTGGACTTCTGTGAAATGTATCCTTAAGTACTTGAGAAGAACTAAGGATATGATGTTGGTCTTTGGTAACGGAGAACTCCAAGTCCAGGGATACACAGACTCGGATTTCATGTCCGATATAGATGATCGAAAGTCGACATCTGGGAGTCTGTTTGTGTGCAATGGTGGAGCTGTCAGCTGGAAGAGTTCCAAGCAAACTGTGATAGCAGATTCCACCATGGAAGCAGAATATATCGCTGCATCAGAGGCTGCGAAGGAAGCATTCTGGTACAAGAAGTTTGCTGCAGAAATTGGAGTAATGCCATCAGATGCCATTCCTCTATACTGCGACAACAATGGCGCCATAGCCCTTGCTAAGGAGCCGAGGTCTCACCAGAAATCCAAGCACATTGAGCGGCGATACCACCTCATCCGCGATTACCTCGAGAAGGGTTACGTCGAGGTCAAGAGAGTCAACTCCGCAGATAATGTGGCAGACCCACTTACAAAGCCGTTGGGCCAGCAGAAGATCGAAGCCCACCTTGAGAAGATGGGACTTAGACTTGTAGCCAATTGGCTTTAGGACAAGTGGGAGATTGTTAGATATATGTGCCCTAGAAGCCAGAATTGGCTGACACTTGTAATACACTTCTAGGGGCAAAATTATAATTTTGACTATAATCAATAAAATGGGTTATTTTCTATCACATATGTGTATTTAGTGTCTGTGATACATCCTTTGAGTTAATGGTAATGATAATTCATATTTTCAAGAGTTGAAAATTTAAGACATGAATAATCATTATTAACTCATAAAATGCTCCCGACCATAGGATCATCACGAGGATGGTGATTGATCCGGAAGGTTGGTGTACAATCGCTTCTCTTTAGTAGATGAGTCTTGAGTCTACGGTGTGGAGACACCGGAGCGAGAGTACAGGTACTCGTTAGAGAACGAGGGCACTGAGCGTGACCACCTCGAGTAGTCATTAGGGAGTCTACCTTCTCGTCAATGACTGACTCGATGCTGCAGTAGTGTGTCTGGTTCTTTGACCTGAGGATGCATCGGCAGTTCACCTTGAGGGTGTTATAGTTTGACTACACCATTACTCGGTCTCCTAGCCATATGGAACCCTGAGGTGTATGTTGGCTATAGCATGTTCATTGTAGGAACTGGATTGCATCAAGATGGAATCTATCTACCTCGGTGGTAGAGGAGCAGCCCTATGATGATCATGAGAATCAAGTCCAGAAGCCCATGGCCATGGCAGAGTGAAATAATAGAAAGAGTTTCTATTTAGATTTTCACATTGGACTTCGAATCGAATGATTACATCATATGACAGAGACTAGGGTTTGACGAGTTCACCTTAACCCTAATCTGATCGGGGCTCAAGATAGAAGAACTTAATCACACAGGTAGCTGCACCAAGAGGTTCGCATTCAGCTCTGATGGGTTGCCACCATATACTGCTAGGTGTCACTGGTGGATTTTGGGAGCAATTAGAATGATTTAGATGATCGATCATTCTAGCTGTTCGAATCAGAAGAGTTCTGATCCATCGAAAGGAGTTTCGATGATGTCGATGATAGAGATCATGACATATCCCATTACCATACAGAACTGAACCTAACTGGGTCACACAAACAAGGGTTTGAATCTGGTGATCATCAATTGAACTGATCTAGTTCAATTGATCTGAATGAGATTCAATTAGGTTCAAGGAAATCGTGCTAGCACTCGATTGAACCTAACGTTCTTCTTTTACTATCATAAATAAGTTGTCCTGACTGAGCCAAAGGAGTTTGTGCTCAATCAGAGGCCTTCATATGGTCTGACTGGAGGTTGTCCAAGTCAGAAAAGGTTGTCTTATTTTGTAAGACATTACCTGCCATTTTTGGTCACCTGCCATTTCTTGTTCTTTGACTTTGGTCAAAAGTCTACCTTTGACTGGTCAAATGTTGACCATTGACACTTTGACTTTTGACCACATGTCATGCACCTATTGGAGAGCTGGTGGGGGCCTGTCCCCCTGCCAGAACCTGGCAAGGAGAAGGGCGCACGCCACCCTTGGCGTGTGCCCAAGTTGGAGGCGCCTAGGAGTCCTTGTTGGACAAGGACTCCATCTCCTTTTTGGATTCCAATTAGAGTTCTCCTAAGAACCAACTTTGACTGGTCTTAGGCACCTCTAAGGAGGAATCCAGGGGACTCTATTCCCACCAATCAGATTTAGATCTGATTTCACAAAGGGTTGTGATTGGTTGGGAAGAAGAGGAGTTGGATCACAGCTTAGTCTATAAATAAGACCCTGCGCCCAACTCAGATTTATGAATGAAAATTGAGATCAATTCCCATGCCCCAAGGCTGCCTCTCCCCTCCTTCCTCCATGCCAAAGTCTCTTCTCCCCTTCCTCTCCACGTCCAAAAGGAGTTTTGGACCTTGGTTGGTGCGATTCAGATCAAAGAAAGGCGATCAAAAGCTAGAAGGCTGCGCTGCTGCAAAGGACGACTGCTGATCTTCAAAAGAGTTTTGAAGATCCTCCAGATCAGATCCAGATCTGATTTTTGGAGGTGTGATAGAGAAGAAGAGGATCTCCAGATCCAACCCGAGTGGATACCGGTAGAGGCCAGGCGCTTGCGTGGCTAGATCCAGAACCTTCCGCTGCAAACAGGATCATCAACAGGGTAATAGGATTACCCAATCAGGTAAATTAAATTTGATTTAATTTATCTTTTATTTTATTTATTAAAATAATAAGAATCAGATCTGAAACATATCAAGATCTGATTGGGATCAAGAGAAAAATTTTTGAAATATATCTCTTGATCTGATCAGATCTGAACGAACCTGGACCGGGAAATCAGAATTTCCCTTCACACCATTCATAATGGTCATCTATATATTTCAGAAATGATAATCACTAAGAATAATGATATGAGATTCAAATACAAGTTTCAAAATTCCTAAAGCTAGAACTAAAACTGATCTTCCATCTCCAACATTTAGGAATCTCTCGCCTTGCTCGAATCTCATACTAACCTGCAACCCCTGCAATGAATTGCAAATATGATAAGGGCTATCGATATCCAATACCCAGTCAGTAATATCACAAATAAAGAAATTGCAAGGAGTATTATATAAATATCTTGCCCAGCAATAGCTTGCTTCTTTCTCTGCCTGTTCGGATCCAGAAAGCAATGTACTAAGGATAGATCCTCTTCCAGTGCTCCTGCTTCTTGCAAAAGAATGATTCAGCTTGACTCTTATCAAACTTGATCTTTCTGGTATAGCGCAAAACTGATGTCCCAGTCTGAACTTGCACCTTCTTTATTTTCTTCTTGTTGTTCTTCTTTCCTTTTCTAAAGGATCAAGAATCGAAAGATGAACCTCCCACTAAGTTCACCAACTCTTTGTGGAGCTGGTGATCCTTCTCAAAGTTTTGAACTAATCCCAATAAGCCATGGTAGTTTACTTCAGGCTTTGTCATTCTATAATGAGTAAGAAAGGGAGATAAGACTTTTGTAGCAAGTTCAGTATTGCATCTTTTCCAAGTTGTTCATGCAAGAAAAAGCCAAGTTTGCTCAAGCGCTCTATCAGCTCGATCATGTATAGTACATGATCAGTGATAGAGGCTTCGTCTTGCATTCTAGCATTGATGATGGCGTAACTAGTCTTGTGCCTCTCAATGTTATCGAGTGTGCCAAAAGAATCTTCTAACACTTGGAGCATTTCATTTGGCTGAGCAATCTCAAACCTGTGGCTGAACTCGTTGCTCATTGTAGCCAGTATAATGCAGCGCATCATGGTTCTATCACTGAGCAACTTCTGATAAGTGTCTCTGACTATTTCACGTGTATTGGCAGCTGGCTCCTCACGTGTAGGATCTGTTAGCACATATAGGATCCATTCATGCTCCAAGACAATCTTCAACTTTTGGTACCAGCTATCGATGTTGGGTCCCACCAACTTATCATTATCCAATAATGATCGGAGCAATAGGAAAGTGGCCATATCTGCACAAAGAAAAACCAAAATCTAATTAGTAATTGATTCATTAAATCGAAAGATTTGGACTTTAATCAAAAGGTTTCTCTCACTATTTTATTCAAATTGATAGCCTCTACCTCCAATTCAAGGAATTATCCTAATTCCATAGTGGGTACTAGAATCCACATAGACTACACACGAGTCCAACTTTGGTTGGCCAATCCATGTACATCTAAGGGTAGGTTTATAACTAATTATTTCTTCAAATAATTTTTAGTAATTAAATTTTGCCCTAGCCCCTAATCAGTTGGCTTTGGCCTTCTCAGAAAAGGGTCCAGTTAGGTCCAACCATTAACATGACCATACTTGGCCCATCCAACTAATGAATGATCAGGCCTAACTTTGGTTGGCCCACTTGACCACCATTTAGAAAGATGTATCCAAGAGATCATATAACGAATGATAATTCCATCAATCAATAAGCACCAGGCCTTTGGGCCTCCAATGATTATCCAAGTGATGGACTCATTATCATCCACTTTAATGGAAGGCTATGATCCAGCTATCATATAACTATTTCATTTTAGGAACCTAATAATTTTAGAGGATTTAATTTATAGAAGCGAGTAGGTTAGATTAACCAGCTCATCATGATCCTCCCACTAATTTTACCAAGTTAGCTTAAGGAAGACCATTAATAGGTTGATCTAGGAGCACCTAAATCAGTCAAACTAATTTATCGAGCTGACATGGGTTAACTCGAATAGTTAAGCGATCTAATCAAAATATAATCTCACCAACAGGCCAAGTTCAATCAGTGGAAGGATCTGTCAGGCTTGCCTTAGACACCATCAAAAATAGCCAGGTAAGCGAGCTGTCAATTTAAAATCACTAGTCTGGTTTACCTTAAACATCAATTGGTTTAATTAATTTCAATTAGATCAACCTAACAGTTCGTGCTAGACCACGTAGCCAAGAATCAAGTCCATCTTGGGTCTTGTTAAGGATATGGACTTGACCAACTACAACTATTGCAATTGATTTAGAGAATCCTTGACCTAATCTAAGACAACAATTGATTAGATTTAGTCAATTCTCTAATTAAGTCCATTCTTTAATCTAATACTAGGTCTAACCCAATTAATGGACCTAATCTTCACTAACCCATTAACCCAATGTCTTATGATTCATGTCATAGGATCTTCAATTTATAATCCTAGAACCTGATCAAACAACTTCTTAATTCTTAATTAAGTTTTGGGCTAAGGGTTGGGGTTTGGCTTTTCAAAAATAGTTTTCAAATTTGTAAAATATTTTTATAACATGGTTCTATCAACTAAGTTATATGTTTGATTCATAATCAATATGCAAGTAACATAAACACGAATCTACTTTGGATCTAATCTAAACAGGTTCATATAATTGAAATAGTTTCAATAATAATCAATCATAAATCTTCCTAGATCAAATCTAATATATTTATGAAGATTAAAATTAGATTAAAATATTTTTAATCAGATCATAAAATTTTTTAGATCTAATCTAAAATTTTATGATCAATATTTTAGATCAGCACGTACTAGGACAACCTATTCACTATATAGGGTAAACCTTAGGCAGGACAACCTTATGGTAGTTCGTGCAATCTAAAATATTTTATTTTTATATCTAAAATTATTTTAAATCTATTAAAATATAAATAAAATTAGATCAAATTTAATAAATTTATGATTAGAGTCAGATCATCATGAACTAGGACAACCTATTCACTTTAAGGGGTAAACCTTACAGCAGGACAACCTTATGGCAGTTCATGGGATCTAAATTTTTTTTAGATTTAATAATTAAATTATAAATTAGATCTAATCTAAGAAATAATCTAAACAAGCTTAAAAATCATGTAATAACAATCTAGCTCTGATACCAATTGAAGGTTATTGATCTAGGATTTTACAAGTAGATCTTGAAACTTTTTCAAGATCATGCAGTGGAACACTTAAATAAATTAAATATTTATTTAAATAAATATATAAATATCTAGATCTTAGATCTATTACATGATCAAGATATGATATTAAATTAAAAATTAAAATCAAATAATAAAATAAAAGGTTGATCAAATCAACCTAGATCTACACTACATCAAATGCAGGTATGAAGTTTATACATCATATCTATTACCTAAGCATGTTAGACGTTCTAACTTGCTGACCTAGGCAGGAGGATGAAGTCACAAGCTGCACATGCATCCAACCTCTAGGAGTCATCCACACGAGCCTATGATCTCTGATCTGAAGTCCGATGCAGGAAATCAGCACAGCATGCTAGTACTATGCTGATCCTTCTTCGACGGTCGATCCGATGCTCCCTTCTTCAAAATTTGGACTTTTCAAAATATGAGAAGGAAGATGAGAGTTTATTGATCTGTGACTCTATTAGAAAAAACTCAAAGAAATGAAGGAGAGATTGAAAATAAAATAGCCCTAGAAGAAGACCCTCTTCTTCTTCTCTTTTCTCTCACCACACACCTAGTTTGGTGCCTATAGAACCCCCATGCCCTAGGACCCTCTTTCTCTAATTTTTGCGCACTCCAAACCTCTTCTAAAGCTCTATATTTTATGATAAAATTAAAATAAAATTCATCTAATAAATAGAGAAATAGAAGAGTCCAAGTTAGATCAAAATCCTAGATTAGGAATGTCTAAACATTGAAAGTTGTTGGGACGCCAAACTCTTGGACACCTCCTCCACAATTATTGGTGTAGACCAGCAAGGGAGGGTGCACAGAAAAGGATATTATTCTCATAGAATAAGAGAAGAATTAATTAAAAAAGAGGGTGGCACTCAAGGGAAGGTGTTTTGGTCAACAAGGATTCTATCTCATAGAATCCTATGCAAAACTAACTCCTCTTTTGACTTGATCTTCCAACAAATTGCCGTATGAGAAAAGAAGGAGAGAAAGAGGGCATGAGAATCCATGGGAGTGGAGAATTTTCACGTAAGAAATAAAATAAAAAGGGCATATGGCATGTGGATTAAGTGGTGCAAGTGATAGGGAGTCCTAGTCACACTAGGACTCCTATTTTGACTTGGTCAAATAAGATCTTTTAATCAAATAAAATCAATATTAAACCAACCCAATTAAATAAGGCTCTAACCATTTAAAAAAATAATTAAATTAGATTAAATAAAATTTAATTCTAATTTATTTTCTAATCAAATTAGAAAATTGGATTAATTCGAGTCCTAGTTAGACAAGGACTAGTTCTTCCTTGCACTTAGCTTATCCAATAAACCAATTGGACTTGATCCAATCAAGCCCAAATAAAATCTAATTAAATCATATTTAATTAAAATTAATCTCAATCTATTGGCTTAATCAAATTAAGTTAATTAGCAATTCAATTTCTAATCCATCCTCCTGCAATACTTGCACTAGGTTAAACACCAATCGTATTAATTATTTAGCCCTAAAATGATTCTTAATCATTGATCAACCATCTGATCAGATCATAAGCTCTAATATGTGTGATCTTATAGGTCCGAACCTAAGTAGATAGCATAGACATAAATTTCTATATCAATCAAAGTGACCATCTAGTAATGATACCTGACGATTGGATAGGTCGAAGGTGTAGAACACCATCCTTAGAACCCATGCGGATATAGTTTCCATATAATTCATCCTCTTGACCATAATACTCATAGGACACCTCAAAGTTCAATGATCAAATCTAGTCAGGTTGTCCACATAATATTTTAAAATATCAAATCCATTTGATGGATTATCCTAGCCAAGGTTTTGCTATATTAAAATACAGTGATACATTCTTTTCCAACTCTTGAAGTGGTCAATTCCATCTTGATCACACTCCAACTTTGCAAGTATTTGACTGTGCCTAGAAGCCTTCCATTGCTGAATTAAAAATTTAGTTAGTCTAGTACCAAAGCACAGTGTGTTGCTTGAAAGTCACTGAGGTGATCTCAGATCTAAGGGATACTTATACCTATATCCCATCAGAGACATTCTCAACAGCAGAATGCTCTGGAGTTGGTTACGTTCGATGATGATGTACCCATACATCTCACCTGTATGCTATACTAATGTCTCCACACTCTTTGATTAAGAGGACAACCAACCTATATGGCATATAGCGACCTATACTTAATAGATGCTGTTGTCCTAATTAACAGCCTATCATTTGGTCGTGATCCCATTTAAGGACTGTCGATAAATCCTCTCTTTATCAAAACTAAACAGTCCTAAGGACTTCATCACAACAATGGAGTTCATTAGAAGATGTAAACTTATGATGAAAAAGATGCCAAAATATTTTTATTAATTAATAAATTAAATATAGTTACAAAATAGCTCAACCGTCAATAGACTGATGATTGGCTTTGGGACATAATTTCCAACACATCCTACAAAAAATGGCCAACTCGACCTTTGCCCAGTAGATGGGCTGGATGTTCATGATGACCTTACTGAGGAGTGGGACAAACTCACAGAGGACCTAGTAGCTGTCTCTCTAGATGATGGGAACACAGAACACATGATGTAGATCAGCTATAGCTTTGATGGAGAAGTTCGAAAGGATCTCGTTGCCTTTTTGTAGAAGAATGCCGACGCCTTTGCCTACGTCCCCATAGATATTTCAGGAATTGATGCTGAGGTCATGGAGCATCGGCTGGCTATTGACCCCAAATGCAAACCAGTGAAAGAAAAAGTTTAAAGCCATGCACCAGAAAGACAGAAGGTGATAATAGATGATGTTGACAAACTCCTTAAAGCTAAGTTCATTCGGAAAGTCAACAGTCTAAGTTGGATCTCCAATGTGGTCCTAGTCAAGAAGGCCAACGGCAAATAGAGAATGTGCATAGACTTCAAAAAGCTGAATGAGGCCTGTCCAAAAGATAATTACCCCCTGTCCTGAATTGATCAACTAGTGAATGCAACTTTGAGCCACGAGCTTCTCACCTTCATGGATGCCTTCTCCGGCTACAATCAAATCCGGATGGCACTAGAGGATGAGGAGAAAAATGCTTTTATTACTAATCATGATCTTTATTGTTATAGGATCATGACCTTCGGACTCAAAAATGCAAGCATGATATATCAGTGTTTGGTCAATAAGATTTTTAGATAGCAAATCGGCTGCAACATAAAGATTTACATAGACGACATGCTTGTCAAGAGCTGAACTTCGATCTGCCACATAGCCGACCATGAAGAGACCTTCAACGCTCTTCAAAGATATAAGATGAAGTTGAATTCGACCAAGTATGCCTTTGGAGTAACCTTGGAGAAATTCTTGGGGTTCATGGTCTCAAGATGGGAAATCGAGGCCAACCCAGAGAAAATTTGAGCCATCAGGAAATGATTACCCCAAAATCAATAAAAAAAGTTCAATGCCTAATCAAAAAAGTGGCATCTTTGAATCACTTTCTCTCGAAGTCGGCTGAGCGGTGCATGCCCTTTTTCTAGGCCCTCAAACAATCGAAGAACTTCTGTTGGACCACCGAATGTCAACAAGTCTTTAAAGAGCTCAAGGACTACCTCTATTCACCTCCCCTATTAGCAAAGCTCGAAATCAAAGAGAAACTATTTTTGTACCTGACGGTCTCATCAGCGGCCCTTACGACAGTCCTAGTCAAAGAAGAGATGAAAGTACAGTGGCCGATCTACTACATAAGCTAAGTTTTGAGGGATGCCGAGATCAGGTATACTATGTTAGAAAAACTAACTTATGCTCTACAGATTGCAGCCCGAAGGCTCCGACCTTATTTTTAGGGGTGCACCATAACTCTCCCCACTAATCAACCAATTAAAGCAATCCTTTATCGAATGGATGCCTCTAGAATAATCGCAAAATGGGCAATCGAACTAACAAAATTTTATATCAACTTTCAGCATCAGCCATCAATCAAAGCCAAGATATTAACAAATTTTATAGTGGAATGCACCATTCTAGATAAAGCTAAGCTTGAACAAAACGAAAATAGTATTCCATGGTTATAACTAGGCTCCCCTGATGAGAGAGTTGACCTTCCTGAATGTTTTTGGATCCTATATGTGGATGGCTCATCCAATGCTTTTGGTGCAGATGCAAGGCTGATCATGGTTAACCTAGAGGGAGTCATCACCAAATATGCGCTGTGTTTTGAATTTTCTACAACTAGTAATAAGGCCAAATATGAAGCTTTGATCGCAAGGTTAAAGATAGCTAAAGAGTTGGAAGCAGATCGGCTCAAAGTCTACAGTGATGCCTAACTGATGGCTGAACATGTTAGTGGTGGTTATGAATCCTGAGAGGAAAGCATGATAAAATAACTTAAAAAGGTGAAGAACTTAACCCCAGCCTTCAATAGTTTTAGCATACAATAGATTCTAAGGACAGAAAATAAAAGAGCCGACCTTCTCTCTAAATTGGCCACCTTAGCACCAGCAAAACTACCCAAGAAAGTATTTTTTGAGATTCTAAAATACCCAAGTTTAGAAGAGCGACAGTCTGTGATGGAAGTTGACCATGAGCCATGTTGGATTGACCCACTGATTGCTTATGTCAGGGATGGAGTTTTTCTGTAAGACCCAAAAGAAGCTCAAAAACTCAAAAATTAGGCCTTCCGATATGTTCTGTATGAAGGAAAGCTATATAAAAGATCATATTTCCTATCACTCTTGAGATGTCTCAAGCCTTTAGAAGCTGACTTTGTCTTATGGAAAGTGCATGAAGAAATCTATGAAAATCATGTAGGGGGCAGATCCTTATCGCATAGACTACTTTGGCAAGGTTACTATTGACCGATCTTATACTATGATTCTGTAGAGTATGTCAAGAAATATGATTGCTATTAGAGAAATGCAAACATTCAAAGGCAGCCAGCTTTCGAACATACTTTCCTGAGTGCCCCTGGCTATTTGCTCAATGGGGCATGGACATACTTGGACCTTTTTTCATAGCATCTGGACAACATAAGTTCCTCTTGGTGGAAATAGACTATTTCACAAAGTGGGTCGAGATTGAACTACAAGCGAAAATCACTGAAGCAAAAGTACATGACTTCATCTAAAAGTCAAACGTTTACAAATTTGGCTTACCTCAAACACTCATAACAGATAATGAACGGTAGTTTGCCGGAGCAAGATTTGCCATATTCTATGAAGATTTGAACATCTCCCACCATTTTACATCAATTGTCCATCCATAAGCAAATGATGAAGCCGAAGTAACAAACAGAACCCTACTATAAGGTATCAAAGCAAGACTTGAAAGAGCTAGGGAGACCTGGGTGAATGAACTCTATCACATGCTCTGGGCATACCGAACTATCCAAAGATTGCCAATTAGGGAGACCCCATTTGCCTTAGCTTTTGGAACAGAAATGATCATCCCAATAGAACTCAAACTTCCATCAACATGAATCATGGCATTCAATGAGCAGCACAACTCACAAGACCTCAGGGCTAACCTTGACTTGTTGGAGGAAAAATGGAAAAAAAGCTCAAGTTCGAATGGCAGCCTATAAGCAAAAAGTAGCTCATTACTATAACTCTAAAGTCAAGGGCAAAACATTCAAAGTGGGGGACTTGGTACTTCGATGAGCAGTCATTTCACAACCTCAAAACCATGAGAAGCTCGCCCCAAATTGGAAAGATCCCTATGAAGTCAAAGAGGTCGTCCGACCTGAAACTTACTACTTGAAGAAACTTGAAGGTAGCGATCTCTCATGCCCATGGAGCTCGGAGAACTTATGCATGTACTATCAATAATCTCATTTCAATAAAATCTCCTTATTTTAATATCTTCGATCTTGGTGCAAAACTATGATAATAGGAAATAGCCTTCCAAATATTACCGTTTGATGAAGTTAGCCCTACTAGGAACAAGAGGAGAACCTCATCCTAACATTGAGCTAAAGCGAAGACCTTGGTTACTTAAGTTGGAATGCGAGGAGGAGAACCACAGCAGTCCTTTTGTGCCCCTATAGACCTATTAGGAATAGGAGGAGAACCTCATCCTAACATTAAGCTAAAGTGAAGACCTCGGTTACTTAAGCCAGGATGCGAGGAGAGGCCCCTTCAATAGCCCTTTTGTGCTCCTATAGCCCTGTTAGGAACAGGAGGAGAACCTCGTCCTAACATTGAGCTAAAGCAAAGACCTTGGTTACTTAAGCTGGGATGTCGAGAGAGGCTCCTTCAATGGCCCTTTTGTGCCCCTATAGCCCTATTAAAAATAGGAGGGGAACCTCATCCTAACATTAAGCTAAAGCGAAGACCTCGGTTACTTAAGCCAGGATGTAGGGATAGAGGAAGTGGTAGAGTGGGGGCATGGGCTAATAGATGGCCAAACCCTTTGGCCACCATGTCTATTTATAGACTAAACCCTAAAGTCCCATAGCTTCCTATCTTTGAGTGGATCAAAGCCAACAAGCAAAAGAACTGCTCTTAATTCCCATGCTAACTTTAGATTTCTTTTTCATTTTTGTCACACAAAACCTAAGGAAAAGTGGCACCACCTTATCTAATAAGTTGGAGTGGGTGCAAAGAATTATCTCCCTAGAGTTTTGAACTTTTAAAACTTTAATTCAAATCTCCCAAGTATATCCACTAAGGGCGCATGCCAAGAGGGGTCGTGCACCATTTTTCTATCCATGAAAATCATCTAGGGGAATGTGCCCCATGATAAACTCTAGGGGGTGCATGCTTCCTCCCTTCATTCCTGTAAAGGCTGTGTCAAAAGACCCTTGTCCTAATTCTCATCACATGGGATCAGGACAAGATCCAGTTAGATCAGGACAAATCCATACAGAGTTTTTGGACTAGCCAAATCATATTTGACTGAGTCTAGACCAACCAGTAAGTCCATAGAAGGAGTAAGTCAGGTCCAATCATGTGCTAATATGATTTTCTCAAATCTGATTGGATCTAATCCAAATCAATCGAATCATATTAGCCTAATTAATGACATCCAAACCCAAACCCTTGTTTGTGTGATCCAGTTAGGTTTAGTTCTATATGGTAATAAGATATGTCATGATCTCCATCATTGACATCATCGAAACATCTTTCGATGGACCAAAACTCTTCTGATTTGCCAAATTAAAATCATCAATCATCAAAATAATTCTAGTTTGTCCCAAAATCCACCAATGACATATAGCAGTAAATGGTGGCAACCCATCAGAATTGAATATAAACTTCTCGGTGTAGCCAACTATGTGATTGGGTTCTTCTATCATAAGTCCCGACAAGATCTAGGTTAATGTGAACTTGTCAGATCCAACACCTGTCATATGAATAAATCATTCAATTCGAGTCTGATGTGAAATCTTAATAGAAACTCATTTCTTTTTTATTACACTGCAATGGCCATGAGCTTTAGAACTTGATCTCATGATCATCATAAAACTACTCTACCGAGGTTGATAGATCCCATGTTGGTGCAATCCAATTCGTACAATGAACATGCTATAGCCAACATGCACCTTAGGATTCTAAATGGCTAGAAGATCGAGTTATGGTGTAGTCAGACTATAACACACTCAAGATGAACTATCGATGCATCTCAGATCAAAGAATCAAACACACAACTATAGCATTAAGCTAGTCGTCGATGAGAAGGTAGACCCTCTTATGACTGCTCGAGGTGGTTATGCTTAGTGCCCTTGTTCTCAATAAGTATTAGTACTCTCACTCTAGTACCTCCACACCATAGACTCAAGATACATTTATCCTAAAAAAGTGATTGTATACCAATCTTTTGGATCGATCATCATCCTCAGATGATCCTATGATCGGGAGCAATTCATGAGTTAATTATGATAATACATGCCTTAAATTCTTAATTCTTGAGAATATATGTTATCATCCTCATTAACTTAATGGATGTATCGTAGATACTTTAATATATAAATTTAATAAAAAAATAACCTTTTTATTAATTATAAATTAAAATTATAAAAATATTCTTAGAAAGTAGTTATAAGTGTCGATCAATCTAGCTTCTAAGACACACATCTAACAAACTCCCATTTGACCAAACATCAATTGGCTTCAAATCTAAGTTCCATCTTCTCAAGGTGAGCTTCGATCCTCTGTTGGGTCAAAGGCTTTGTTAGTGGGTCAGCCACTTTATCTATGATGTCGACTCTCTTAATCTCGACGTATCCCTTCTCGAGATAATCATAGATGAGGTGGAACCGCCACTCAATGTGCATGGACTTTTGGTGAGATCTTAGCTCCTTAGCTAGGGCAATGGCACCGTTGTTGTTATAGTATAGAGGGACGGCATCTGATGGCATCACTCTAAGCTTAGCAATAAATTTCTTGAACCAAAATGCTTTCTTTATAGCTTTTGAGGCAGCGATGTACTCTATTTCTATGGTGGAGTCAGCTATCACTATCTGCTTGAAACTCTCCCAGCTTACAGCACCACTATTGCATAGGAATAGACTTCTAGATGTCAACTATTGATCATCTATATTAGATATAAAGTTTGAGTCTGTATATCCCTATACCTAGAGTTCTCCATTACCAAAAACTAAAAATATATCCTTAGTCCTTTCCAAGTACTTAAGGATATATTCATAGAAGCCTAGTGCTCCTTGCCTAGATTCGATTGATACCTATTAGCGACACTCAAAGCATGGATGATATCAGGTCATGTACGTAGCATGGCATACATGAGGCTTCCTATAGTCAAAGCATAAAAGATGTTGGTCATGCATTTAATCTCCTTAAATGTGTTACGGTAGATCTTCTTGGAGAAATGAATGCCATGTCTAAAAGGCACAAGTCCCCTCTTGGAGTTCTCCATCCTGAACCTCTTAAGCATCTTCTCTATGTACATATTCTGTGAGAGACCTAGCATCCTCTTCGGTCTATCTCTATAGACCTTAATCCCCAAAATGAAGGAAGCCTCTCCAAGGTCTTTCATAGAAAACTTCTTAGATAACCATATTTTGATCGACATCAATATGGGAATATCATTCTCAATCAAAAGGATGTCATCCACGTGCAATATGAGGAAGACAATAGTACTCTCACTAACCTTTTTGAACACATAGGATTTCTCCTCATTCTTGATGAAATCAAATAATTTGATCACATCATTAAAATGAGCATTCTTGCTTCGAGATGCCTACTTGAGTCCATAGATGGATCTTTGTAGCTTGCAGACATTATGATCACCAACACTAGAAATGAAACCAAGCGGCTATTCCATATAGATATCTTCCTCAAGATATCCATTTAGGAACTCCATTTTTATGTCCATCTACCATATTTTATAATCAAAATATGCTACAATACAAGCAATGTATGGATGGATTTAAGCATGGCTACTAGCGAAACGATATCTTGATAGTCAATGCCTTCACACTAAGTCTAGCCTTTCACCAACAACCTAGCCTTAAATGTCTCCAAATTTCCATCTGCACTAATTTTTTTCTTGAAGAATCATTTACACCCAATAAATACGATACCTTTAGGTGGATCTACTAAGGTCCAGACTTGGTTTGAGTACATTGAATCAATTTTTGACTTCATTATCTCTCGTCATTTCTCAGAGTCGATATCTGATATCACCTCATCATAGGTTTTGGGATCATCACCATGAATCCTATTTTTTGTGAGAAATAGTGAAGGATGGAAAATCCTTTGAAATAATACCTAAATACCTCTCAAAAGGATGGAAAATCCTATTTGACCTACAAGGTGAAGGAGGTAGTGTGTGGATTGACTCAGACTGACTGGGTTCCTCTAGTTTCTTAGCTTGTTGCTCTTCGGAGACTTTCTCCTAAAGCCTAATCTATCTTTCGATGCCACCATCTTGAATAAACTATTTTTCAAGAAAAATGACATGTCGACTCGTAATCATATTATGGTCTTCAGGAAAATAGAAGTAATACCCTAACGACTCTTTAGCATATTCGATTAAAAGAGCTTTAAGGGATCCTGATTCTAACTTGTTCGCCTACTATCTTTTGACATGGGCCGGACAATCCTAAATTCTGAGATGACTCAAACTTGGCTTCTTACAATGCTATATCTCATACGGTGTGGTAGGAATAGTTTTAGATGGAATCCTATTTAATACGTAAATTGTTGTCATGAAACTATGTCTCCAAAGAAACTTTGGAAGGTCTGTGAAACTCATCATGAATCGGACCATATGAAATACGGTCTGATTTCTCCACTCTGAAATCCTGTTGAGTTAAGGTATTCTAAGTAGAGTTCATTATGAGACTATGCCATTCTCCTTATGATACTCCAAAAATTTTTGACTAAGGTATTCATCTGCTCAATCTAATTGAAGAATCTTAATAGGCTTTTTGGTTTGCTTTTCCACTTCATGTCTGAATTCCTTGAACTTTTCAAAGATTTTAGACTTACATCACATTAGGTACATATTTTCGTACCAAGATAAATCATCAATAAAAGTAATGAATTAGACAAGCCTGCCTCTAGCTGACACATCGAATGGGCCAAACAATCTATATCTACTAGGGCAAGTAACTCTATGATCCTTTCCGCATGTCCCATAAAGGGTAGCTTGGTTATTTTGTCTTGAAGGCATGATTCACAAATTGGATATGATTCGTAAGTCAATGGATCCATTAGTCCTAATTTTTTTAATTTATTAATTCTATCTTCAGCTATATGACCTAGCCTAAGGTGCAATAGGTATTTTTCATTTAAACTATCTCTAGATCATTTTGATCCTATGACATTCATACTATGCTTGATGTTGTTAACAAATACATTTACATGTAACTAATGAAGGAAAATCTAGATTTCCCGAACCAGGTTGGTTCAGATCTGATCAGATCAAGAGATATATTTCTAATTTTTTTTTCTTTGATCTAGATCAGATCTGAGATATTTTAGATTTAATTCTTATTATTTTAATAATTAAAATAAAATTAGATAAATTAAATCAAATTTAATTTACCTTGAAGTGGATAATCCTATAACCCGATGATGATCCTATGAGCAACGGAAGGTTCTGGATCTAGCCATGCAAATGCCTGGCCTCTACCGATATTCATTTGGGCTGGATCTAGAGATCCTCTTCTTCTCTATCACGTCTCCAAAAATTAGATCTAGATCTAATCTGGAGGATCTTCAAAACTCTTTTTGAAGATCAGCAGTTGTCCTCGCAGCAACGCAGCCTTCTAGCTTTCAGTCGCCTTTCTCTCATCTGGATTGCACCAACCAAGGTTCAAAACACTTTTGGACATGGAGAGGAGAGGGAGAAGGTGGGTTTGGTATGGAGGAAGAGGGGAGAGGCAGCCTTGGGGCATGGGATTTCAATTGCTCCTTGAGTTGGGCGTAGGGTCTTATTTATAGACTATCTGTGATTCAACTCCTCTTCTTCCCAACCAATCACAACACTTTGTGAAATCAGATCTAAATCTGATTGATGGGAATAGAGTTCCATGGATTCCTTCTTAGAGGGTGCCGAAGACCAGTCAAAGTTGGTTCTTAGGAGAACTCTAATCGAAATCCAAAAAGGAGATGGAGTCACTATCCAACAGGGACTCCTGGGCGCCTCGAACTTGGGCACACGCCAAGGGTGGTATGCGCCCTCCTCCTTGCCAGGTTTTGGTAGGGGGACAAGCCCCCACCAGCTCTCCAATAGGTGCGTGACACGAGGATAGAAGTCAAAGTATCAATGGTCAATGTTTGACCAGTCAAAGGTCAATGTTTGACCAAAATCAAAGGATGAGAAATGGCAGGTGACCAAAAATGCTCGGTAATATCTTACAAAATAAGACAACCTTTTCTGACTTGGACAAGCTCCAGTCAGACCAAATGAAGGCCTCTGAATGAGCACAAACTCCTTTAGCTTAGTTAGGACAACTATTTATGATAGTAAAAGAAGAACGTAGGTTCAATCGAGTGCTAGCACGATTTCCTTGAACCTAATTGAATCTCATTCAGATCAATTGAACTGGACCAGTTCAATTGATGATCACCAGATTTAAACCCTTGTTTGTGTGACCCAGTTAGGTTCAGTTCTGTATGGTAATGGGATATGTCATGATCTCTATCATCGACATCATCGAAACTCCTTTCGATGGATCAGAACTCTTCTGATTCGAACAGCTAGAATGATCGATCATCTAAATCATTCTAATTGCTCCCAAAATCCATCAGTGACACCTAGCAGTATATGATGGCAATCCATCAGAGCTGAATGCGAACCTCTTGGTGTAGCTACCTATGTGATTAAGTTCTTCTATCTTGAGCCCCGATCAGATTAGGGTTAAGGTGAACTCGTCAAACCCTAGTCTCTGTCATATGATGTAATCATTCGATTCAAGTCCAATGTGAAAACCTAAATAGAAACTCTTTCTATTATTTCACTCTGCCATGGCCATGGACTTCTGGACTTGATTCTCATGATCATCATAGGGCTGCTCCTCTACCACCAAGGTAGATAGATTCCATCTTGATGCTATCCAATTTCTACAATGAACATGCTATAGCCAACATACACCTTAGGATTCCGAATGGCTAGGAGACCGAGTAATGGTGTAGTCAAACTATAACACCCTCAAGGTGAACTGCCGATGCATCTCAAGTCAAAGAACCAGACACACTACTGCAGCATCGAGTTTGTCATTGATCAGAAGGTAGACTCCCTATTGACTACTCGAGATGGTCACGCTCGGTGCTCTCATTCTCTAACGAGTACCTGTACTCTCGCATCAGTGTCTCCACACTGTAGATTCAAGACTCATCTACTAAAGAGAAGCGATTGTACACCAACCTTCTGGATCAATCATCATCCTCATGATGATTCTATGGTCGGAAGCATTTTATGAGTTAATAATGATTATTCATGTCTTAAATTTTCAACTCTTGAAAATATGAATTATCATTACCATTAACTCAAAGGATGTATCACAAATACTAAATACACATATGTGATAGAAAATAACCCATTTTATTGATATTAGTCAAAATTATAATTTTGCCCATAGAACTGTATTATAAGTGTCAGCTAATTCTGGCTTCTAGGGCTCATATATCTAATAATCTCCCACTTGTCCTAAAGCCAATTGTCTATGGGTCTAAGTCCCATCTTCTTAAGGTGGGCTTCAATCTTCTGCTGGCCCAATGGCTTTGTAACCGGGTCTGCCACATTGTCTGTGGAGTCAACTCTCTTGACCTCGACATAACCCTTCTCGAGGTAATCATGGATGAGGTGGTATCGCCGCTCAATGTGCTTGGATTTCTGGTGAGACCTTGGCTCCTTAGCAAGGGCTATGGTGCCATTGTTATCACAGTACAGAGGAATGGCATCTGATGGCATTACTCCAATTTCTATAGCAAACTACTTGTACCAAAATGTTTTCTTCGCAGCCTCTGATGCAGCGATATATTCTGCTTCCATGGTGGAATCTGCTATCATAGTTTGCTTGGAACTCTTCCAGCTGACAGCACCACCATTGCACACAAACAAACTCCCAGATGTCAACTTTCGATCATCTACATCGGACATAAAATCTAAGTCTATGTATCCCTGGACTTAGAGTTCTCCGTTACCAAAGACCAACATCATATCCTTAGTTCTTCTCAAGTACTTAAGGATACATTTCACAGAAGTCCAGTGTTCTTCACCTGAATTTGATTGATATCTGCGTGTGACACTCACAGCATGGGCTATATCAGGTCGTGTACATAGCATGGCATAAATGAGGCTCCCTATTGCAAAAGCATAAGGGATCTTGCTCATGCATTCTATTTCCTCAGGTGTGCTAGGGCACATCTTCTTGGAAAGATGAATACCATGTCTGAAGGGTATTAATCCTCTCTTAGAGTTTTCCATACTAAACCTCTTTAGTACTTCTTCTATGTACATCTTCTGTGAAAGTCCTAGCATCCTATTCGGTCTATCCCTATAGACCTTAATTCCTAGAATAAAGGATGCTTCACCTAGGTCTTTCATGAAGAATTTATTGGACAATCATAATTTGACTGTTGTCATCATGGGAATATCATTCCCAATGAAGATGTCATCCACGTATAATACTAGGAAGACAATAGCGCTCCCACTGACCTTTTTGAAGACACATGGTTTCTCTTCATTTTTGATGAAACCAAACATTTTGATCACATCATTGAAATGAGTGTTCCAGCTCTGAGATGCTTGCTTAAGTCCATATATGGACCTTTGTAGCTTGCAAACCTTGTGATTAGTATCACTAGATGTGAAATCTAGTGGCTGTTCCATATAGATATCTTCCTCAAGATATCTGATCAAGAACATCGTTTTCATATCCATTTGCCATATTTCATAATCGAAATAGGCTGCAACAGCAAGCAATATGCGGATGGATTTTAGCATAGCCACTGGGGAAAAGGTATCCTGATAGTCAATGCCTTCATGTTGACTATAACCTTTTGCCACTAGTCTAGCCTTGAATGTCTCCACATTCCCATCTACACCAATCTTTCTCTTGAAGATCCATTTACACCCAATAGGTACTATACCTTCTGGTAGATCTACCAAGGTCCATACTTGGTTTGAGTGCATCGAGTCAATTTCTGACTACATTGCCTCTAGCCATTTCTTGGAGTCGATATCTGATATCACCTCATTGTAGATTTTGGGATCATCACCATGAGCACCATTACCTACGAGGAACAGTTCCTCTACTTTCTCTAAAATAATACCTAAGTATCTTTCAGGGGGACGGAAAACTCTTTCTGATCTATGAGGTAGAGGAGGTAGTGTTCTTATTGGCTCAACCTGATTTGGTTCCAATTAGTCCTTAGCTTGTTGTACTTATGAGACTTTCTCATCAAGCTTGATCTGCTTTTCAATGCCGCTATCTTGAATAAACTATTTTTCAAGAAAGATGGCATGTCGACTTACAATCACATTGTGGTCTTCTAGAATATAGAAATAGTATCCTAATGACTCTTTAAGATATCCTATGAATCAAGCTCTAAAGGACCTAAACTCTAACTTGTCCGCTTGTTGTCTTTAGACATGAGTCAGACAACCCCAAATTCTGAGATGACTTAGACTTGGTTTCTTATCAAGCCATATCTCATACGGTGTGGTAGGAACGGTCTTAGAGGGAACCCTATTCAATAGATAAATTGAAGTTAACAATGAATATCCCCAAAGAAAATTAGGAAGGTCTGTGAAGCTCATCATGGATCGAACCATATCCAATAGAGTCCAATTTCTCCATTCTGAAACTCCATTGAATTGAGGTGTTCCTGGTGGAGTCCATTGAGAGACTATGCCATTATCCTTGAGATAGTTTAGAAATTTCTGGCTAAGGTATTCACCTCCTCGATCTGATCAAAGAACCTTAATGGGTTTTTCAGTTTATTTTTCTACTTCAAGTTTGAATTCTTTGAACTTTTCAAAAGCTTCAGACTTGTGTCTCATAAGATACACATACCCATACTTGGATAGATCATCGATAAAGGTAATGAAGTAGACAAAATTGCCTTAGCTGGCACATCAAATGGGCCGCACACATCAGTATGTACTAGGGCAAGAAGATCTGTGGCCCTCTCCCCATGTCCTACAAAAGGGAGTTTGGTCATTTTGCGTTGGAGACAAGATTCATAAGTTGGATATGACTCGAATGTCAATGGACTCAATAGTCCATTTTTCTCTAATTTGTTAATCCTATCTTTTGCTATATGACCTAATCTTAGAACTGAGTCTTTAAAACCTTTCATAGAAAGCTCAGCGGTGACCAGCATATTCATTAATTCGGCCAAGGAATTTTGAAGTTTATGCATGTGATAATTCATGATGAATTTCCCATATGCATCAGTCAATGATTGCAGAATACTATCGTTCTGTAGATTCAAGTCTAACTTCACACCGAGCTTCTCAAGCTCTTCCATGTCCTTGATCATCATTAGATAGTGATCTTGGACTAACTGCCCATCATGCATCTTAGCCTTAAAAAGTCATTTCGTGACTTGATACTTGGCTGCGCGACTCTGTTCACCAAACATCTCCTATAGGTGAGCCAACATTTGGTAAGCAGTTTTGATATCTTCATGTTGGTGCTGGAGCTCATCAGACATCGAGTCCAATATATAATATCTGCCCTTATTATCTTCGTCTATCCATTTTTTCAGAGATGCTCTCTGTTCAGTGGATGGACGAGCTAGTAAGGTGGGAGGGTCCTGTCCAAAATATGGGTTAACTTCTCAGAACCTAAAATGATTTTGTAGTTCCTGAGCCAATCTTTATAATTGGCTTCGATCAGTCTGTATGTATCCAGGATATGTGCCAATGGGTTAGACGCAAATATTTTCCTGTAGAGAGTCAAAGATTCTAGTTAGATACTATAATTATGACTTGACAATTTATTTAGGGATTTTATTTTTAAACAAATTAGCTCCCACTATTTTCTCGGATCCCTACACTCCCTCTGTAGAGATGCAACAATCTCCATGATTAATGATTCTAGTGGGTGGTGCAGTCTCACTAACTGACTCATCACCTCACCTAACAGTTATTGGTGATGGGTTAGCCAATGAGTGAACAACTCTTGTTCAATGATTCTCTAATCATGGTGCACCCAAACTTGATCTCTAATTCATGAATCTCACCGTATCCAGAATATTGATCCACTCCTTAGTTAAGTTAGACCCACTATTTGTACAGACTAGATTTCTAATTGAGTCTCTCACCGTATTCGAAATATTGAGCCCAACTCATCCTCCAGCCCATAGCATCCAATGCCTAATAGACATGGTTGCATCTTCCCGATGCAACTGAGCCACTATATCCAGTCAAGAACAATCAACCCCAAAAAGGGCCCGCACATCTACAATGATGGTAGACCTCAGACTTAATCTTTTCTTAGGAAGAATTGATTCAGGTCTCATTAAACTAGACTTGTCATAGTCATAACAATTATGACTAACCTAGTGGCATGGGTTAGCTCGGATTATTGACCACCTCAGATCAGAACTGTGTCAACAGATATGGCCAGGTAAGTAAGACCGGTGGAAGGAATATGCCATTAACTCGTATAAGAATGCATTCAGGTCCTGTAGCTTCCAATAAAAAACCAATCGGTCGTATGTGCCAAACTTACCTTAGACACCAAATTATTGAGTCAGAACCAATTGGGTTAGCCTACAATCCAGACTCTAACCTCTGAGCCTAATTAGGGCTTGCTTGATCGTGACTCGATCTTGACCCAGACTTAATCCTATTAGGCTGGTCAATTTAAGCATTGTTGATCCCATCTAACCAACTCTTGATTCAGTTTGATCAACTGCTTAGACCTAATTGAGCTACCCAAGCTCGAACCCAGTATTATGAATATGTCTTAGATCTAAAATTCTCAATTTTAGACCTAATTAATATTTCATAATCTTAATTTTTAATTAAGTAGGGTTTATAAATAAAATATGCACAATAAATCCTAGGGTTTCAGGATCTAGGATTTTGCAGAAAGTAAGTTTTAAGTTTTTGATTAAGGATGAACATGCAGCACCCCTACACGTCATAAGAATGACCCATCGGATGGAAGGAGAGGGCCTTTAAATCCTTCTTCATTCTTATGACCGGACGGCCAAGAGGAACACCTTAATCAAGAACATGCAATACTATAAAATAGTTTTAGATCTATATCATATATCTCGTATACAAATTAGATCTAATCATGGCATATTTTGCATACATCTCATGTATTAAATTATGCATATTTTTAGATCTAAATTATCTTATAGTAATATAAAAAATTAGATTTAAATTGATCTAATTAAAATAAATTCTAATCTAGATAATTATGTAGAACTATTCTACAACTAGTCTAGACATGCATCAATCATATCTCATATGATGTTTAAAATTAAACAATTTTTATTTACTATTTTTTAGTTATTATTATAACCATTATATTATCAAAAAATAGTAAATAAATAGATCTAAAATCTATTTTTATCAAATAAAATTGAAAATATACAAGACTGTTCTATAGAGCTATTCTATTTTAGAACTAGTCATGCATATTTTCTAATCATAGACCCAAATCATTCAATTTTAATTTTTTCTGATTTCAGATCTGATCACATCTCATGTGACATCTGAAATCACTTATTTTTTAATTAAAATAAATTTAAAAATAGAATACTTTTAGAACCTTGGCTCTGATACCAGTTGAAGAAAAATCCAGATTTTCTGAATCAGGTTCGTTCAGATCTGATCAGATCAAGAGATATATTTTTAATTTTTTTTTCTTTGATCTAGATCAGATTTGAGATATTTTAGATCTAATTTTTATTATTTTAATAATTAAAATAAAATTAGATAAATTAAATCAAATTTAATTTATCTTGAAGTGGGTAATCCTATTACCCGATGATGATCCTGTGAGCAGCGGAAGGTTCTGGATCTAGCCACGCAAGTGCCTGACCTCTACCGGTATCCACTCAGGCTAGATCTAGAGATCCTCTTCTTCTCTATCTTGTCTCCAAAAATCAGATCTGGATCTGATTTGAAGGATCTTCAAAACTTCTTTTGAAGATCAGCAGTTGTCCTTTGCAGCAGCGCAGCCTTCTAGCTTTCAGTCGCCTTTCTCTCATCTGGATTGCACCAACCAAGATCCAAAACACTTTTGGACATGGAGAGGAGAGGGAGAAGGTGGGTTTGGCATGGAGGAAGAGGGGAGAGGCAGCCTTGGGGTGTAGAATTTCAATTGCTCTTTGAGTTGGGTGCAGGGTCTTATTTATAGACTATCTGTGATCCAACTCCTCTTCTTCCCAACCAATCACAACTCTTTGTGAAATCAGATCTAAATCTGATTGGTGAGAATAGAGTCCCTTGGATTCCTCCTTAGAGGGTGCCTAAGACCAGTCAAAGTTGGTTCTTAGGAGAACTCTAATCGAAATCCAAAAAGGAGATGGAGTCCCTATCCAACAGGGACTCCTGGGCGCCTCCAACTTGGGCACACGCCAAGGGTGGCGTGCGCCCTCCTCCTTGCCAGGTTCTGGTAGGGGGATAGGCCCCCACCAGCTCTCCAATAGGTGCATGACATGTGGACAGAAGTCAAAGTATCAATGGTCAACATTTGACCAGTCAAAGGTCAACTTTTGACCAAAGTCAAAGGATAAGAAATGGCAGGTGACCAAAAATGGCAGGTAATGTCTTACAAAATAAGACAACCTTTTCTGACTTGGACAAGCTCCAGTCAGACCAAATGAAGGCCTCTGAATGAGCACAAACTCCTTTGGCTCAGTCAGGACAACTATTTATGATAGTAAAAGAAGAACGTTAGGTTCAATCGAGTGCTAGCATGATTTTCTTGAACCTAATTGAATCTCATTCAGATCAATTGAACTGGATCAGTTCAATTGATGATCACCAGATTCAAACCCTTGTTTGTGTGACCCAGTTAGGTTCAGTTCTGTATGGTAATGGGATATGTCATGATCTCTATCATCGACATCATCGAAACTCCTTTCGATGGATCAAAACTCTTCTGATTCGAACAGCTAGAATGATCGATCATCTAAATCATTCTAATTGCTCCCAAAATCCACCAGTGACACCTAGCAGTATATGGTGGCAACCCATCAGAGCTGAATGCGAACCTCTTGGTGCAGCTACCTGTGTGATTAAGTTCTTCTATCTTGAGCCCCGATCAGATTAGGGTTAAGGTGAACTCGTCAAACCCTAGTCTCTGTCATATGATGTAATCATTCGATTCAAGTCCAATATGAAAACCTAAATAGAAACTCTTTCTATTATTTCACTCTGCCATGGCCATGGACTTCTGGACTTGATTCTCATGATCATCATAGGGCTGCTCCTCTACCATCGAGGTAGATAGATTCCATCTTGATGCTATCCAGTTCCTACAATGAACATGCTATAGCCAACATACACCTCAGGGATTCCGAAATGGCTAGGAGACCGAGTAATGGTGTAGTCAAACTATAACACCCTCAAGGTGAACTGCCGATGCATCTCAGATCAAAGAACCAGACACACTACTGCAGCATCGAGTCAGTCATTGATGAGAAGGTAGACTCCCTAATGACTACTTGAGGTGGTCACGCTCAGTGCCCTAGTTCTCTAACGAGTACCTGTACTCTCGCTCCAGTATCTCCACACCGTAGATTCAAGACTCATCTACTAAAGAGAAGCAATTGTACACCAACCTTCCAGATCAATCACCATCCTCGTGATGATCCTATGGTCGGGAGCATTTTATGAGTTAATAATGATTATTCATGTCTTAAATTTTCAACTCTTGAAAATATGAATTATCATTATCATTAACTCAAAGGATGTATCATAGACATTAAATACACATATGTGATAGAAAATAACCCATTTTATTGATATTAGTCAAAATTATAATTTTGCTCCTAGAAGTGTATTACAAGTGTCAGCCAATTTTGGCTTCTAGGGCACATATATCTAACAACTAATAGAGACTATTTATTAAAAAACCACTTATAATTTTATTTCTTTCAAAAAGAATTGTACAGTCATCCATAAAGAAACTAACTACATAGTTTTCTTATGCCAAACATGAAATAGAAATCAAATTTCTACCAAACATGAAATAAAAATTAAATTTTTCCTCGCAGCAAGTACATAAAAATAATCTCTAAGAACTAAGACACTCTTAGATGGTAATCATAGAGGGTATGATCCAATGACCATAGCAGCATCTCTTGCTCCATTTCTGTCATGCAGAATCATCTCACCATCCCTCAGCTTTCTGTTATCCTCAAGACCCTGCAAACATGTGCACAAATGAGCACTAGATCTAGAGTCAAGCACCGAACTGGATGCAGAAGAAACTATTAGATTTGTCTCAATGATGAGGATACCTTCAAAAGGTCCACCATCCCACTTATTCTTTAGGATGGCTAGGTATATAGGGCGGTTCTGCTTCTAATGGCCATTAGAGTTGCAGTGGAAACATTTTTCTTTCTCCATGGCCTTCTTCTTCAGCTCACCCTTTTTCTTCTTCCCTTCTGTGTTCTGCTTCTTTGCAGACTTCTTCTTCTTCTTCTTAAAAGACTTTCTCTTGAAAGAAGTCCACTCCACAGCAAACACTAAGCCTTTTAAACTCTTCAAAGTTCCCTCAGCAGTAGCCAGCAAATTCAACAACTCGGCCAGGATGCATTGAATCTTATTCATATGGAAGTTCACAATGAATTGTATATATGAATTGGTCAAGAACTGCAGGATCAAATCCATTTGTGTGTCCTTATCTATTTGCACACCGAGCTTCTCAAGCTCCTCTAAGTCCCTGATCATCAACAACCAATGATCATGAATTAACTACCCATTACACATCTATGCCTTGAAGAGCCTCTTGTGGATGTGCCAACATTTGGCTAGTAGTCTTTATGTCCTCATGTTGGCACTGCAACTCATTCAACATTGAGGCCAACACATAGCACCTAAGCTTATTATCGTCGTCCAACCACATCTCATGAGATACTCTATGATCGACAGTTGGATGGGTTGGAATAGTGGAAAGCTCCTAATCTAGTAAATTAATCAGCTTTTCAGAATTCAAAATAATTTTCAAATTTTGGAGCCAATCCTTGATATTAGGTCCAATCAATCTATGGGTCTCTAAGATTCGAACTAGGGTGTTGGACACTAACATTTTCTTATAGGGAGTCTAATAAGTACCATAAATTTATCAATAAAAGTATTAATTTATTAATTAATTTATATTAATTTTTAATAATTAATGATCAATTTAGATATAATCTTTAAGAAATTAATATTTTTATTAATTAAAAATAATTAAAAATTATAAAATTTAAAAATAAAATTTTATTATCAATAGAAAGAGCTCATTTTTTTGGTCACAATAAAATAAATTTGAAGTAAAATGGAGCTAAAATGGAGAAGATATAAAATTTTAAAAATAAAAAAAATTAAATAGAAAAAGAAAAATGGCTCAATCGGCTCTGCAAGCCAAGGTACCAAGCTAAGCTAAGCCGTCAAAGCCGACTCAGCTGCAGAAGATACCAATCAGTCCACGATCTAGGTGTGGACCGCTAGCTCAGCAGAAATCGATGAATCACAGAGCGATACGTGGTGGACGTAGACCCTTAAAGGGTCCATAGAAATTTATCACGGCTCATAGGGCAATCTGATCTTTTCACTCGATGACAAGAGCACTGATTGGCTATGGTGTGTGGTGCAGCCAGTCCACGCGGTCCATGGGAACAGTAATTGCACGATCGGATCGCTGTGGTAGTTTATGGTCAAAATAGAATGGCTGTGGTTATTTTCTGATTTGATTCAGCTTCAAACTTCATGCGGATCGCCATCCAATGGCAGCGCTCGATCTAGGAGATGATCCGACGATCTAGAATGCTCCTGGTGGTGATCAGGACTCCCGACGTGTGATTAGTGGCCAGATTTCCTCCATCAATGCACGATCAAATGGCCAGAATTTAATCCGACCAGATCTAGGCTGATACACATCCGATTTTGATAATTTTTGAATCTTTGGATTCCTATCAATGGTCAGATTTCATCCAAAGAAAAAGAATTCATCCAGAACTCCTTTTAATCCAATTTTCACTCAAATTTCTCCATATTTTGATGTTGAAAGAGCGCCTTAGTCCAATATTGCCTAGAAGAAAACTCTCCAACCCTCCTAGCTCTATAAAAAGAACCTCAGGCCTCTAAAAATCAACATCTCTGGTCAAGGTGAAGCTCTGGTATAGGGTGAAGCCAGACTCTAGGTTAATGGCTACTTCGAGGCAACTGGTGTCGAGAGAAAAAGCTGGGCTTGTACACCATCTTTCTACCAATGTCGATCCAAGATCAGAGATTAGGCTATTTTATTCTTTTTAAATTCCATATATTTAAATTCTAAAATTTTAATTAATATAATTTTTTTTTGCACTTTGATTTTAGATTTTTATTTTTATTATAATTTAATTTTTATACTTTAATTATTATTCTTTATTTTATTGCTAGTAGATGCTAAGATCTAATTAATTGATCTTAGTACCAAGTTTACTTTTCTGCATAATTTAATTTTCACTTTGCAATTTTAATTTTTAATTTTTGACTTCAAATTTTATTTTTAAATTTTTTTCTTTTTTTAAGAAAATCAAAGATTTTAAATCTAAAAATACTACCTTCCATATGGATTCGATCTGACCCACTGCTATCTACATATTTTTAATTATTTTAAGAAGTCAGATTAAATTGATAAACATGCTGTCTTAATGACAACATCGCATCCCTATCAAGTTTTTGACACCATTGTCGAGGATTATTTTTTATTTTTGATTTTAATTTTTTTGATTTATTTTAAATAAATTAAAAAAAATTTTGGCAAACACGCTCCTATCAAGTTTTTGGTGCCATTGTCGGGGAAGGAATAGATGCTATTTTTTCTTTGATTTCTTTGATTTTTTTAAATTAATTATAAATATTTTTTTAAATATTCATTACTAATTATTTATTTATTTATTTTGTAGAAAAAGAAAAAAAGGGAAAAGGAAGAAAGCATCTAATCTTGGTGAGATCAATCCTGCTCTAGTCCTTTTTCCTTTTCATTTATTTATTTATTTATTTTATTTTTAAATTAATTTAAAAAATATTTATTTAAATCTAATTAAAAGTCTTATGATAAGATTAGAAATCCTAACTGCTTAGAGCATGCATCATATTAATTTTATTTTTATTTTTATTTTTATTTTTTTTGGTGATTGCTGGAGGTAAAGTAAGCCTTTCAGAATTTAATTAGTTGCATGTATGTAGTCTAAATTGCATAAAATCCTTTGATTGAAAATTTTTTATGCATATTCATATTAAACCAAATTAAGGGCACAACCCAATTAATCAAGATAAGGTGGAGATTTGATAATCCTTTCTTAGCCTATAAACAACCAACCTGCATCCTGCATTGACCTAAGCCTTTAATTTTAAAATTAATTGAATATCAGCCCTAGGAACTCGACTCAATAGGATAAGGAACCCTAAGAGTTGAACCAGATTAAGATTAGTCAATTTGACTGGTGTCTAGAAAAGTGGTTCAGGGATGATTGGGCTCGAAGGAAGGTGGTTTTTAATTGATTTCATTTGCTTATCTGGCCAAGCACAATTGGTGTCTAAGGCAAGCAATGGAGAGACTTCCACTGACCTTACACCTACCTGATCAGTTGATTGGCTGATCTTATACTTGGAGGGCTTAAAAGTGACCTTGATAGTTTGGGGCTGTCTAGATCTAGGATAATTCTTAGTCAAGATTGATTGACCAACTTGATTGCTAACCAACATCAAACCTATTTAAACTTAATTCTTCTCTTTCTTCTTAGTTCTAGAACTCCTTAGGACCTCTTCCTTAGAACTCTTCTTTCTTTCTTCTCCTTTCTCCTCTAAAAATAAAATAAAATAGAATAAAATAAAAATTAAATTAAACTAACTAAAAAATATTTAAAATAATAATTAAATTAAATTAAATTAATAAGTAAAATAATTTAAAAAAATAATTTTTAATATAATAAAATAATATAAATTCTAGAAAAAATCTAAAAAAATTTTGAACCATACATCAGGGTTGCACTAATACATATACGGTAGGAAATTACTTTATCTGATCTAGTTGAACCCAACCATAACATTGAATGGCTGATCTGAACCTAATAGTTCAAAAATTAGATAAAGTTGACCTTCTTGATCAGAAACTAGATTAACTCCTAATCCTAAGTCAATAATCTTCTGTATAATTCACATCACCTTCTAATTATCAGAAGTTTTATTCTATTTATGCTAGCCAAATCCATCATGTGAGTGAATGTCTTATAACTACACAGTTTCCACATTTTATCCAAGAACAAGTTCAAGCTACTCAAGGTTACTCCAAATTGATTAATGATCCATTTTCAAATTCATATAATCTAGATTGGAGCAACCACCATAATTTTTCTCATAATTTTTCTTGGACATCCCAACAGACTTCGACTCAGACCCAAATTTTATCTATCCAAAACTATCAGAATAGACCCCAATACCAAAACTATGCCTATAATAATGGTTAGCCTAGTCAGTTTACCCAGCCATCATATAATAACCAACTATCATACTCACCTCCTCAATAGACCAATCTAGCTGATGATAGATTTAATCAACTTCAATAATTAATTTTGAATCAACAACAATCAATCTTAACTTAATAACAATCTATCATCAGACTAGAAGTTCAAATAGGATAATTAGTTGAGTCTAACATGAGGAGAGAACTAGATCAACTACCGAGCCTATAAATTTCAAACAACCCACCTAATGTCCACCAACCACCTGGACCAAGTTATCAATTTAATGTCTCACTTAAGAATCCCCAATCTAAGAATGCCAAAGTAATTCCTAAACTTAAAAGCTATAGAATTCATATAGACCCATACCAAGACCAGGTGAGAGAGGCTAGTACTGATGCTAGCCAAAATGAAAATTTAGAGAAATAGATTAGTACTGAGACTAACCATATAGAAGAACCCGAGCCAGGAATTAGTATTGATGCTGGTTCCAATTTAAATGAGAGAGAAAAAGGGGAAAAAAGTATAGATGATTTACCTAAAACTTATAAACCTAAAAGCCTATTTTCTTCAACCCTAGAAATCGATTCTTCTTACAAAAATCAAGAGGCATGTAATGAAATATCAATGGAGTTGTTTAAACAAGATCATATTAATTTACCTCTAGAATTAAAATCATCTTTAGATACCCTTCTAGCACATATTGAATCAAACAAAACTCCTAAAACTTCATTCAGGAGCATTTTAGAAGAAAAAATTGGAGAAATTCTTAATAAATATGGGTCTGAGAATGAGGTTATAAATTATGTTCCCCTAATTAACAATGAATATATCAATAATGGGATTATAAATCAACTTTCTGAGATTGGCAATCCAAAACTATTGGAATTTATCAATCCAGTATTCGATACAGGATAGTAAGCTGCATTGTGTTTGACTGAAGATGATAAACTTAGCGCTTGTTGGGAGGCAATCCAATATTTAATTTTCTTTAGTTTAATTTATCTTTTTAGTTAATTTTTTTAGGATAATTTCAATAAGTTGGAGGAAGAGCTCAAATTTTCAAAGGCATGTGCTGGACCAAAAATATACTGAGTCAGGTGTATTCTTTTATGTTCTTTATTACACCCTTTATTTTTTCTTCTCCATTAAGGACAATGTCGATTAAGTTGGGGGGAAGAAAAATAAGAATTTTAAAATTTTAAATCCTTAAAAAAGTTAGTATTTAGTATTTAAACATCTGATTATGTTTAAGAATTGAATTAAACTAAGCATTTCTAAAAAAAAATTGATACACAGATCAGAGAATCCCTGAGATATTGAGGAATCAAGTATTAAGAAAATTCAATAAAGAATTAAGTCTAGAACATAAAAAGTTTTTCCATGAGCATTTCTAATTTTTTCTACTAACATCAAAGAAAAATCTACTTTTTATGAGTTTGTATAGGGTAACTATATGTTTCTTCATATAATTTTTTTTATTTTAATAAAATAATTTTTAAGTACTTCTCACTAAGTAACCGGATCTCTTTGCCTAAGCAAGCATTGAGTTTCACATCAAAAGAAGGGAAGGACAAAGAAGCTCATTGTAAAGCTTAACTCGTAGCCTATTTATTTCGAGCTAGTAAGTTCGAGGGGTATTCTATACCTAGTGCCCTAAAGCCAACTGGTTTAGAAGTCATTGGCTCAAGACTCACTACATGGATCAAATAGAAAGCTTAATGGGTTAAGACACTTAATAGTGGTACAATATTAAAAAAAAAATATTGATTTTCCACTAAGTAATTGGATCCCATTGCCTAAGTAAGCAATGATATTTGCATCAAAAAGTAGGCAATGTAAAAATAAAAATCAATAAATGAAAGATGGAAGTAGCAATACACTTGTCTATATAAAAGTTTAGACGAATCAGAGACAAAGATGGGATAATTTAGAAAAAATTCAAAAAAATTTAATATTCTTTACTTAATTATTTTATTAATAAGTATTAATATCCCAATTATATGTCTAACTTAAGCTCTACTGAATATCAATGGCCATTTTGAAAATTGTTTAGGTAAAATTCAAAACTCTAAAGTTAAAAGGTATTTAAAACTAAATTTTTTCTTTACTCAAGGATGAGCAAAGCTTAAGTTGGAGGGTGTGATAAGTATCATAAATTTATCAATAAAAATATTAAATTATTAATTAATTTATATTAATTATTATTAATTAATGATCAATTTATATATAATTTTTGATAAATTAATATTTTTATTAATTAAAAAATAATTAAAAAATAAAAAAAATAAAAAAAAATATTATCAATAAAAAGAGCTTATTTTTTTATCATAATAAAATAAATTTGAAGTAAAACAGAGCTAAAACGGAGAAGATATGAATTTTTAAAGAAAAAAAATTAAATAAAAATGAAAAATGGCTCAACCAGCTCCGTAAGCCAACCCACCAAGCCAAGCCAAGCCGTCAAAGCCAACTTAGCTATAAAAGCCACCAGTCGATCCACGATCCAGACATGGACCATCAGCTCAATTAAAACCAACGAAACATGGACCGACACGTGGCAGACCTAGACACTTAAAGGATCCACAGAAATTTATTGTGGCTCACAGAGCAATCTGATCTTTTCACTCGGTGACAGGAGCACTAATTGGTTGTGGTGTGCGGTGTGGCCGATCCACAAGGTCCATGGGAATAGTAATTGTGCGATCGAACGATTGCGGTAGCTTATGGTCAAGATCGAACGACTGTGGTTATTTCCAGATTTGATTCAGCTTCAAACTTCATACGGATTGCTATCCAATGGCAATGCTCAATCCAGGGGATGATTCGATAGTCCAGAATGCTTCTGACGGTGATTAAGACTCCTGATGCACAATTAGCTGCCAGATTTCCTCCATCAACATGCGATCGGACGGCCAAAATTTAATCCAACCTGATCTAGGCTGATACACATCCGATTTTGATGATTTTTGATCCGTTGGATTTCTATCAATGGCCAGATTTCATCCAAAGCAATAGAATTCATCCAAAACTCCTTTTAATCTAATTTTCATTTGGATATCTTCATATTTTGATGTTGAAAGAGCTCCTTAGTCCCATATTGCCTAGAAGAAAACTCTCCAGCCCTCCTAGCTCTATAAGAAGGACCTCGGGCCTCTAGAAATCAACATCTCCGATCAAGGTGAAGCTCTAGTATAGGGTGAAG
Source organism: Cocos nucifera (assembly GCA_006176705.1). Taxonomy (NCBI): domain Eukaryota; kingdom Viridiplantae; phylum Streptophyta; class Magnoliopsida; order Arecales; family Arecaceae; genus Cocos; species Cocos nucifera. Next base: position 40,157 of record QRFJ01002060.1, on the reverse strand, counting down.
CCAAGCTCTGGGTTAACGGCTGCTTCGAAGCAACTGGTGCCGAGAGGAAAAGTTGAGCTTCTACACCATCTTTCCATCAATACCGATCCAAGATCAGAGATCAGGCTATTTTATTCTTTTTAAATTTCATGTATTTAAATTCTAAAATTTTAATTAATGTAATTTTTTTTTTTGCACTTTGATTTTAGATTTTTATTTTTATTATAATTTAATTTTTATACTTTTATTATTATTCTTTATTTTACTGCAAGTAGATGCTTAGATCTAATTAATAGATCTTAGTACTAAGTTTACTTTTCTACATAATTTTATTTCTATTTCATAATTTTAATTTTTAATTTCTGACATCAAATTCTATTTTTAAATCTTTTTCTTTTTTTTTAAAAAATCAAAGATTTTAAATCTAAAAATACTACCTTTTCTATGGATTTGACCCAACTCACTGCTATATATGCATTTTTAATTATTTTAAGAAGTAAGATTAAACTGATAAATACGGTGTCTTAACAATAATATCACGTCCCTATCAGAGTCAAAGTTTTTAGTTAGACTTGTAATTGTCTTAATCAATTTATTTAGAAGTTTTATTTTTAAACAAATTTTAGGTTCCCATTATTTTTTTGGATCCCTACACTCCTTTGGCAGAGATGCGAAAGTCTCCACAATCAAAGATTTTTAGTAAATGGTGCGGTCCCACCAATTAGCTCACCACCTCACCTAATAGTTATTGGTGATGGATCAGTCGATGGATGGAGAATCTTATCCAATGTTTCTCTAAACTTGGTGCATCCAACTCGATCTCTAATTCGTGAAGCTCACCATGCCTAGAATATTTCTCCACTCCTTAATTAAGTCAGACCCACCATTTGCATGGACTGGATTCATGATTGGGACCTGCACCGTATCCAAAATATTGAGCCTAACCCATCCTCCAATCCACAACATCCTATGCCTAATTTGTTTTCATCTTTTTGGTGCAATTGAACTATTATATCCAGCCAAGAACAATCAACCCCGGGAAGGGACCGCACAACTACAATGATGGAAAATCTATGACTTAATATTTCCTTGGAAATATTTTAATTTAGATCACTTTAATCATTAATTAGTCATAATGATTATGACTAACCTAGTAGCATGGGCTAGCTCGAATCGTTAACCACCTTAATATAGAATGAGATTGACCCAATCGGCTAGGTAAATGAGATCGATGGGAGAGATATGCCATTAACTTGCCATAGATGCATCCAAGTCGAGTAGCTCCTAATTAAAATCACTAGTCGAATCTGCTAGACTTATCTTAGATAATAATTTATCAGATCAAAACTAATTAGATTAGCCTATAATCCAAGCTCGAACTGCAAAGTCAGATTAGGTCTTGAAATGGTCGACCACATGTGGCTGTGAGTCAACCTTGATTACACTTACATCCAATGGGCCAGTCAATTTAAGCACTGATAAGTACCATAAATACATTAATAAAAGTATTAATTTATAAATAAATTTATTATTATTATTAAGAATTAATATTTTATTTATTTTTTTCAAAAAAATGATCATAAATGAAAAGATCTTATTTTTCTGGTCAAAATGAAATAAATTTGGAGCAATCCTACTTAAAATGGATCCAATATGAATTTTCAAAGAAAAAAAAAGAAAAATAAAAAATAAAATTAATCGACTAGTTCACCCAATCAATTCACCCAAAATTGGCCCAGTCCGATCAAGTCAGGCCTAGCGAGTGCGAACCTGGCCCGGTCCGCCCATCAACATAGCCCACACGTGCGCCAGTAGCAACCTCGACCCGCTCAGCAGCCTAGCCCTCTTTAGCATGATGTCAGAATGACATCAAAAACCATGCGGTCCATGGTGGACCACAATAGTGCTCGATCCATCATGGACTCTTAACAGGTCTACCATGAAAAAACATGGTGCATGGGGCAAAATGGTAATTTTGGATGGCATGGCAAGCTCTTATTCATCACGATCTATGGCAAGCCCAGTCCTTATGGTCCAGCAGCATAGTGAATGCACCATCCAACGGTCCATCTCTCTCCTGGTGAAGGTCCAATGGTCCGGTCGATTTCCTATTTTGATTCAAAATTCCTCCAGCCATTGTGTGCCATCCATCGATCTCAAGTGCTCCAAAGCTTCATCCAATTGCCAGATATCTCCTAAAGCTCGATCCAACGACTGACGAACATCTTTGAGTTGATTTAAACACCCTGAGCTCTATCCGACCGCCAGATCTTCTCCATCAAGTTCGATCGGATGGCTAGATTTCAGGCCAGTAGGATTTGAGGTTTAAATGAGAGTTTTTTTGGGAATTTTTGAACTGTTTGATCCAGATTTGATGGCCAGAAGACCCTAACTCTATTTAATACGATCCTGGCAGTCTTTTAATTCAATTTTCACTTGAATTTGTTCCACATATGTCAATCAACACTTTGCCTTAGTCCCATATTGCTTGACAGTAAAGAATTCTCCTCTCCAACACTTATAAAAAGGACCCCATTCCAATAGAATCAGGTCATCTTCGATCAAAGAAAGGTGGTGATATAGGGTAGAGATATGCTTGGGATTGATGGTTGCGTTGAGGCAGATGGCATTGAGAGAAAGAGCCAGTCTTCTATACCATCTCAAAGCCAACGTCAATCTAAGATCAAGATCAATACTAGTTTTTTTTTTTCTATCTTTTTAATTTCATGTATTTAAATTTTGAATTAAATTTTAATTAATACAAAATTTATTTTTCTACTCTTTAAATTTTATGTTCTTTATTTTTATTGCAAACTTATTTTTATTGCAAGTAGATGCTAAGATCTAAATAGTAGATCTTAGTACCAAGTTATTTTCTGCACTATTTAAATTTCTACTATTTATTTTTATTATAATTTTAAATTTTATTTTTTAATTTTAATTTTATTTTTAATTTTTTTATAAAATTTAAAAATTTTAAAACTAAAGTACTATCTTTCTTGTGGATTCGATCTAATTCACTACTTTTAACATGTCTTTAATTATTTTAAAAAGTTAAAATTAAACTAATAAAAATGGTGTCTTAATGACAACATCACATTTTTATCATGTTTTGGTGCTGTTGCTAGGGAAGGCACTGACATTAATTTTTTTTCATTTTTTTAAAATAAATTACAAATAATTTTTAATTTTTTTTACTAACTATTTCTTTTTTATTTTATAGAAAAAAAGAAGAAAAGAAAAAAAGAAGAAGGAAGAAAGCTTTCAATCATGCTTGGTGAGATCAATCCTAATCCTAGATCTTTTTTTTATTATTATTTTGTTTATTTTTAAATTAATTTTAAAAAATATTTACTTAAATTTAATTAAAAACTTCATGATAAGAGTAGAAATCCTAATTTCTTAGATCATCTATCATATTAGTTTTATTTCTATTTTTATTTTTTTGGTGATCACTGGACATAAGGTAAGTATCTCAAATACAATTAGTTTCATGCATCTAATTTAGTTGCATAAAATCTGATTGTGCATATTCTTGTTAAATTAACTTGAGGGCATCACTCATTGATCATGATAAGATGAAAATTTGATCATCCTTTCTTAGCCCTGAAACAACCAACCAGCATCCCACATTAACCTAAACATTTAATTTTAAAATCAATTAGACATCGGCCCTAGAAACTTGAGCTCATTGGGACAAGGAACCCTAAGGGTTGGATCAGATTAGGGTTAGTCAGTTTGATTGGTTTCTTTGGCAAGTGATTCAGAGACTGCATCCCGAAGAAAGGTGATTACTTAATTGGTTCCATTAGCTTACTTAATTGGTTTCGTTAGCTTACCTGGCCAACATAATTGATGTCTAAGAAAAGCAATGGAGGGACTCCCACTGATCTTATACTTATCTGGCCAGTTGAGTAGCTGATCTTATACTTAAAAAGCTTGAAGGTGATTTTAGCAGTTAGGAGCTATTTGAATCTAGGATAATCCTTAGTCAGGATTGATTGTCTAACTTGATTGCTAACTAAAACATTAAAGCTAATTAAAACATTCTTCAATCTCTTCTTAGCTCTAGGACTTCTTAAGATATCTTTTTTAGAATTCTTTTCTTTCTTTCTTCTTCTTTTCTCTTCTTCTCCTCCAAAAATAAAATAAAATAAAATAAATCAAATTAAACTAAAATTTATAATAAAATAATAAAAATATTATAAAATAATTAGAAAATAATGAAATAATAAAAAAATCTAAAAAAAATTGAATCACATGATAGGATTGTACTAATACTTGCGTAGTAGGAGATCGCTTTTCCTAACCTAGTTAAATCTAATCATAAAATTAAATGGCTGATCTATATTAAACTTAATAATCAAATAGCTAGAAACCCTAAAGAATCACCTAGGTAGATAAAAAAATATTTTATTTCTTCCATCTATAATTCATTAACTTGTATCCACTTATCTGATATTCTTATAATCTACTATGACATCAAGCTGACCACAATCCAGATGCTCCCATCTTTCTATGGGAATACTAATGAAGATCCTTATAAGCATCTAGATGAATTCATAGAAATCTACTTTACGATGAAAATTCAAAATTTTTTTAATGATGCCTTTAGACTAATTTTGTTATCTTTTTCATTAAAAGATAAAGTCAAGTATTGGTTTGGCATAATAGGAAGACCAATCAAAACTTGGGCTGGATTACAACATGAGTTTCTTAAGAAATTTTATCCTATCAGCTGAAATTTTATCCTATCAGTTGAACGATCACCATGAGGCTAGCCATCACTGGATTTGCTCAACTTCCAGAAAAACAAATTCATGAGTCATGGGAGAGACTTAAGAAACTTCTTAGAAAATGTCCACATCATGGTCTATCTTTGTGGCAAATAGTTCAATCTTTTTATGAGGATTTAGGAGATCAATCTAGATAAATGGAAGATGCATCTTGTGGGGATACATTTATGAGTAAAAGTGAGGATGAAGCCTATATCTTATTTAAAATCTTGAGTGAAAACTCAATTAACCATGCTTCGATATCCTTCTACCAAAGACGGGCAGGGAATCTATGATTCAGAATTTGGTTCCAAGACTAACTTGAACTTGATAAATAAAGTAGACCTTCTTGCCTAGAAATTAGATTAATTCCTAATCCTTGGTTAACAAACTCCTACACCATTCACATCATCATCTAATTATCAAGAGATTTGTTCTATTTGTGCTAGCCCAACCCATCATATGAGTGAATGTCCCATGGTTGCATAATTTTTACGTTTTATCCAAGAATAAGTCCAAGCTATTTAAGACTACTCTAATTTGGTTAGTGATCCATTTTTAAATATATATAACTAAGTTTGGAGGAACCATCCAAATTTTTCTTGGATACCTCAATAGACTCAGGATCAAACCCAAATTTTATCTATCCAAAACTTTCAAAATATGCCCCAATACCAAAACTATGCCTATATTAAAGGTCGGTCTAGTCAGTCCACCCAGCCATCATATTACAATCAACTATCATATCCATCTCCTCAATAGACCATTCTAGCCAACGATAGATTTAATCAACTACAACAATTGATTCTAACTCAGCAATGATCTATCGTTAGGCTAGAAACTCAAATAGAATAATTAGCTTAGTCTACCATGAGGAGAGAACTTGGTCAATTATTAAGCCAACCGATTACAAATTTCATAAACAATCCATCAAATGTCTATCAACCACCTAGACCAAGTCATCAATCTAATGTTCCACCCAAGAATTCTTAATTAAAGAATACTAAAGCAATTTCTGAGCTTAGAAGTGATAAGATTTTTAAGGACCCATACCAAGATCAGGTGATAGAGGCTAGTATTGATGCTTGCCAAAATAAAAATTTAGAAGAAGAGGTTAGTATTGAAGCTAACCAAATAAAAGAACCTAAGCCTAAAACTATTCTAATGAGATAGATAAAGAAAAGAAGAGAATAGATAATTTACCCAAGATTTATAAACCAAAATTTCTGTTTCCTTCAGCCCTAGAAGCTGGTTCTTCCTATAGAAAGAAAGGGGCTTATAAAAAAGTGCTAATGAAGTAATTTAAGTAAGATCATATTAATTAACCTCTAGAATTAAAGCCACCTTTAGATATATCTAAATATGAATATTTAAAATCAAATGATACCCTCCTAGCATCCATTGCATCGAACTTAACTCCTAACTCAAAAACTCAATTCACGAGTATTTTAGACAAACAAAGAGAAAAATTCTTGACTAACAAGGGTCTAAAATTGGGGTCGTAAACTATCTTCCTAAAATTAATAATGAATTTATGAATAAAGGGATTATAAACTATCTTTTTGAGATTAGCAAACCAAAATCATTAGAATTTATCAATCTAATTTTTGACATAGGATAGGTAAGCTGCATTATGTCAAGCTGAAGATAGTAAACTTAACTCTTGTTGGGAGGCAATCCAATATTTAATTTTCTTGCATCTAATTTATCTTTTTAGTTTACTTTCTTTTTAAGATATTTTGAATAAGTTGGAGGGAGAGTCAAATTTTCAAGAGCCACATTGGACCACAAACATTGAGTCAGGTATATTTTTTCCTATTCTTTGTTACATCCTTTATTTTTCTTTTTCCATTGAGGATAATATCCATTAAGTTAGGGGAAAGAATAATAAAAATTTTAAAATTTTTAAAAATCCTCAACAAAGTTAGTATTTAGCATTTAAACATTCAATTATGCTTAAGAATTGAGTTAAACTAAGTATTTTTAAAAGAAAAATTGAAATATAGATGAAAGAATTTGTGAGATATTGATAGATTAAGTATTAAGAAAATCCAATAAAGAGTTAAGTCTAAAACTTAAATAATTTTTCTTTTAGTATTTCTGATTTTATCTACTAGCATCAAAGAAGAGTCTATTTTTTTATGGGTTTGTGTAAGGTACCTATATGTTTCTTTATAATCACTCTTAAAATAAAATAATTTTAAAATACTTCTGATTAAGTAGCCAGGCCTCTTTGTCTAAGTAAGCATTGAATTTTGCATTAAAAATTGGAAAGGATAAAGAAGCTCGTTGTAAAGCTAGTCTTAACTCATAGCCTATTTGATTCGAGCTAGTATGCCAGTGGGATAATTTATATTTAGTTCCCTAAAGCCAACTGGTTTGGAAGTCATTGGCCCATGACTCGCTACATAGATCAAATTGAAAGCTTAAGAGGTTAAGACACTAAATAGTGGTATAATATTAAATAAATATATACATATAGATTGGTTTTCCATCGAGTAATCGAGTCTCGTTGTCTAAGTAAACAATGATATTCATATCAAAAAGTAAAAGATATGAACAAAAGATTTCAATAAATAAAGGGTGAAAGTAGCAATACACTTATCCATATGAAAGTTTAGATGATTTAGAGATAAAGGTAGGATTAATTTAGAAAAAAATCAAAAAAGTTGAATCTTCTTTACTTAATTTTTATATTAGTAAGTACTAATACCTCAATGACATACCTCATTTACACTCTACTAAACATCAATTGCTATTTTTAAATTGCTAGCTAAAATTTGAAGCTCTACAGCTTAAAGATATCTAAAACAAAATTCTTTTTTTACTTGAGGATGAGCAAAGCTTAATTTAGAAGAATGATAAGTACCATAAATACACCGATAAAAATATTAATTTATAAATATTTTTTTTTATTTTTAATAATTAATATTTTAATTTATTTATTTAAGAAAAGTAATTATAAACAAAAAGAGCTTATTTTTTTGGTCAAAATAAAATAAATTTGGAGCAAATTTGATTTAAAATAGATCCAATATGAATTTTCAAAGAAAAAAGAAAAATAAAAAAATAAAATTAACTAGTTGGTTTGCCTGGTCAGTTCACCCAAAATTGGCCCGATCCAGTCAAGTGAGGCCCAGTGTGTGTGAACCTGGCCTGATCCGCCTATCAGCACAGCCCACATGCATGCCCGCAGCAAGCCCGACCCGCTTAGTAGCCTAGCCCTCTCTAGCATGATGTCAGAATAACATCAAAAACCATGCAGTCCATGCTGGACTACAATAGTGTTCGGTCCATCAGAGACCCTTAACAGATCTTCTACAAAAAAATGCAGTGCATGGGGCAAAATGCTAATTTTGGGTGGTCAGACAAGCTCTTATTCATCACATTCTTCAGCAAGCCCAGTCCAGGCGATCCAGTGGCACTATGAATGTGCCATCCGATGGTCCATCTATCTCCCGATGAAGATCCAATAGTCTAAAAAATTTCCTATTTTGATTCAAAATTCCACTAGCCACTATGTGCCATTTGACGGTCCCGAGCGCTCTAGAGCTTCATCCAACAGCCATATCTCTCCTAAAGCTCGATCTAATGGCCAATGAACATCCCTAAGTTGATTTAAACACCCTGAGAGCTATCTAATGGCCAGATCTTCTCCATCAAGTTTGATTAGATAGCTAGGTCTCAATCCGATAGGATTTAAGCTTTAAACAAGAGTTTTTTTGGAAATTTTTGGACCATTTGATGTAGATTTGATGGCCAGAAGACCCAAACTCTATTTAATGTGATCATAGTAGTTTTTTAATTCAATTTTCACTTGATTTCTTTCATAAATGTTAATCAATACTCTGCCTTAGTCCCATATTGCTTGACAGTAAAGAATCCTTCTCTACAACACTTATAAAAAGGGCCTTGATAAGTATCATAAATTTATCAATAAAAGTATTAATTTATCAATTATTTTATAATAATTTTTAAGAATTAATGATCAATTTATATATATTTTTGAGAAATTCATATTTTATTAATTAAAAAATTAATTAAAAAATAATAAAAATTAAAAAATAAAATTTTATAATTAATGGAAAGAGCTCATTTTTTTGATCATAATAAAATAAGTTTTGCACAAAACGAAGCTAAAACAGAGAAGATATAAATTTTTAAAGAAATAAAATAAATAAAAATTAAATAAAAAATAACATACAGCTCAGCCGGCTCAAGCTGTCGTGCCATATTAGTCGGTGCATCCAAACGCATCAAGCCAACCCGACAAAGCTCGTATGCCAAGCTAGCCACGCAAGCCGACTCAATCGCAGAAGCCGTCAATCGGTCCACAATCCAGGCGTAGATCGCTAGCTCAGTAAAAATTAATTAGTCACGGAGCGACACGTGGTGGACCTAGACCCTTAAAGGGTTTGCAAAATATCTATCATGGCTTATAGGGCATTTTGGATTTTGCATTAGATGATAGGAGGTGCTGATTCGTTGTGGTGTGCGGTCCATGGGAACAGTAATTATGCGATTAGATGGATCTGATTGATTGCAGTTAAGATCGGACGGTGGAGGAAATTTCCTACTTAGACTTCATGCAGATTGCCATCGGATGGCAGCGCTCACTTCTAACTTAGATCTAATGGTCCAGAACACTCTTGACGGTGATCAGGACTCCCAATGCACAATCAATGGTCAGATTTTCTCCATCAACGTATGATCAACGTTCAGAATTTAATCCGACGTAATCTGGATCGATACACATTCGATTTTGATGATTTTTGGTTTATTGGATTTCTATTGAATAGCTAGATTTCACCAGACTTTAATAGAATTCATCCAGGACTCCTTTTTAATTCAATTTTCACATGGATTTCTCCATATTTTGATGATTAATAACCTCCTTAGTCCTCCTAGCTCTATAAATAAGACTCCAAACTTCCAGTCAAGGTGAAGCTTTGGTATAGGATAGAGCTAGGCTTTGGATCAAAGACTGCTTCAAAGCAATGGATGTCGAGAAGAAGAGCTGGACTTCTATACCATTTTTCTATCGATGCCGATCCAAGATCAGAGATTAGCCTATTTAATTTCTTTTTCTTTTTTAATATATTTAAATTATAATCTTTTTAATTAATGCAATATTTATTTTTAAGCTCTTTAATTTTATGCTCTTTTATTTTATGCTCTTTATTTTATTATAATTTAATTTTTATACTTTAATTATTGCTTTTTATTTTATTACAAGTAGATGCTAAGATCTAACTAGTAGATCTTAGTACCAAGTTTAAATTTCTGCACCTTTTAATTTTTACTTTTTATTTTTTGAGTTTACTTTTGATTTCAAAACTCTTTTCTTTTCTTTTTTTTGTAAAATTAAAGATTTCAAATCAAAAAATACTATTTTTTCTATGGATTCTATCTAACTCACTGCTATCTACGTATTTATAATTATTTTAAAAAATCAGATTAAACTGATAAACACGGTGTCTTAATGACAACATCGCGCTCTTATCAAGCTTTTGGCGCTGTTGCTGGGGAAGGATTAGATGCCATTTTTTATTGATTTCTTTAATTTTTTTATAAATTAATTATTAATAAAATTTTTATTTTTTAAATTTTTTATAAATATTGCTTGCTAATTTTTTCTTCTTTATTTTGTAGAAAAAAAGAAACAAAGAAAATAAAAAGATTAAGACAAGAAGGAAGCTTCGAATCCTGCTTGGTGAGATCAATCCTAAACCTAGTCCTTTTCTTTATTTATTTTATTATTAAATTTTAAAACATATATCTACTTAAATCTAATTAAAAATCTCATGACAAGATTGAAAATCCTAACTACTTGTAGCATGCAACATATTAGTTTAATTTTAATTTTATTTATTTATTTATTTTTGATGATTGTTGGAGGTAAGGTAAGCCTTTCAAAATTTAATTAGTTACATGCATCTAGTTTAAATTGCATAGAATTGCTTGTTTGAATTTTTTTTTTTACATATCATATTAAATCAAATTAAGATGGGGATTTGATCACCCTTCCTTGGTCCATAAACAACCAACTAGCATCCTGCATTGACCTAAGTCTTTAATTTTAAAATCAATTAGACATCAACCCTAGGAGCTCAAGCTAAATAGGACAAAGAATCCTAAGAGTTGAAATAGATTAGGGTTAGTCAATTGGACTGGTGTCTAGGAAAGTGGTTCGGGGATGACTGGGCCCAAAAGAAGGTGGTTTCTAATTGGTTCCGTTAGCTTACCTGGCTAAGCATAATTGGTATCTAAGAAAAGCAACGGAGGGACTCCCACCGATCTTATACTTATTTGGCCAGTTGATTGGCTTATCCTACCCTTGGAGGACTTGAAGGTGACCTTGGCAGTTAGAAGCTGTCTAGATCTAGGATAACCCTTAGTCAGAAATGATTGACCAACTTGATTGCTAACTAATATCAAACCAAATTAAACCTAATTCTTCTCTTTCTTCTTAGTTCTAAGACTCCTTAGGACCTCTTCATTAGAACTCTTCTTTCTTTCTTCTCCTTTCTCCTTCAAAAATAAAATAAATTAAATTAAAAGTTAAATTAAAAATTAAATTAAATTAAATTAAACTAACTAAAAAAATATATTAAAAATAATAATTAAATTAAAAATAATAATTAAAATAATTTTAAAAAATATTTTTTATAAAATAATAATATAATAAAATAATAAAATATATATATATAAATTTTAAAAATAAAAAAAAAACTAAAAAATTTTTGAACAATACATTAGGGTTGCATTAGGGCATGCATGGTAGGAAATTGCTTTACCTGATGTAGTTGAACCCAACCATGACATTGAAATGCTGAATCATATTAAACTCGATAACCAAATGGCTGAAAATTTTAGAGAATCATCTAAGTAGATGAAGGAATACTTTATTTTTTTCACCTATAGCTAATCGACTTGTATGCAATTACCTAAAATTTATGTTATCCACTATGAGATCAAGCCAACCATAATCCAGATGCTCTCATCTTTCTATGGCAACACCAATGAAGATCCTTATAAGCATCTAGATGATTTCTTAGAAATCTACTCTACGATAAAAGTTCAAAATTTAACTAATGATGCCCTTAGACTAATTTTATTTTTCTTATCATTAAAAGACAAAGCCACGTACTGGCTTGGCATAATAAGGAGACAAATTAAAACATGGACTGTATTGCAAAGTAAATTTCTTAAAAAAATTTATCCCATAGGCCGAACCAATACTATGAGGCGAGCTATCATTGGATTTGCTCAGCTTCCAGGAGAACAGATTCATGAGTCATGGAAGAGACTTAAGAAACTTCTTAGAAAATGCCCACACCATGGTATGTCTAAGTGACAAATAATTCAAGCTTTCTATGAGGGTTTAGGAGACCAATACAGACAGATGGTAGATGCATCCTGTGGAGGTGCATTCATGAACAAGAGCGAGGACGAAGCCTATACCTTATTTGAAATCCTGAGTAAAAATTCAATTAACCATGCTTCATTATCTTTCTACCAAACCTGAGCAGGGATCCATGAATTTAAACATCTAGAATCTAGTCGTAAGACTGATTCAAATTTGATAAATAAAGTAGACTTTCTTGCTTAGAAATTAGATCAAGTTCTAATCCTAGGTTAACAATCTCCTACATAATTCATATCATCTTCTAATTATCAGAAGATTTGTTCAATCTGTGCTAGCTCAACCCATCATGTGAGTGAATGTCCTATGACTACATAGTTTTCATCTTTTATCCAAGAACAAGTCCAAGCTACTAAAGGCTACTCCAAGCCAATTAATGATCTATTTTCAAATTCATATAACTCTGGCTGGAGAAACCATCCTAATTTTTTTTAGAAATCACAACAGACTCAGGCTCAGACTCAAACTACATCAGTGCAAAATTATCAAAATAGACCTCAATACCAGAACTATGCTTATAACAGAGGTAAGCCTAGTCAGCCTTTTCAGCCACTACATTATAATCAGCCCTCATACCCACCTCGTCAACAAACCAATCTAGTTGACGATAGATTTAACCAACTTTAACAATTGATTCTGACTCAACAGCAATCTATCGCTAGGATATAAGCTCAAATTGGATAGCTAGCTGAATCTAACATGAGGAGAGAACTAGGTCAATTGCCGAGCTTACCAATTTTAAACAATCCACCTAATGTCCACCAACCACCTGGACCAAGTTATCATTTAAATGTCTCACTTAAGAATCCTCAATTTAAGAATGCTAAAGTAATTCCTAAACTTAAAAGCTATACGATTCTTATGGACCCATACCAAGATCAGGTCAGAGAAGCTAGTACTGATGCTAACCAAAATAAAAATTTAGAGGAATAGATTAGTACTGAGACTAACCATATAGAAGAACCTGAGCTAGGAATTAGTACTGATGCTAGTTTTAGTTTAAATGAGATAGACATAGAGAAAAAGAGAATAGATGATTTACTCAAGACTTATAAACCTAATGTCCTATTCCCTTTAACCCTAGAAGTCGATTCTTCTTGAAAAATCAAGAGGCTTCAATGGAGTTGTTTAAGCAAGATCACAATAATTTACCTCCAGAATTAAACTCATCTTTAGACATCCTTCCAGTACCCAGTGCATTAAACTTAACTATTAATTCAAAATTCAATTCATGAGCATTTTAAAAGAACAAATAGGAGAAATTCTTAAAAAACATGGGTCTAAGAATAGGGTCTTAAATTATGTCCCTAAAATTAATAATGATTACATCAATAATAGGATTATAAATCAACTTTCTGAGATTGACAATCCAAAACCATTAGAATTTATCAATCCAATATTTAACATAGGATAGTAAGCTGCATTGTATTTGGCTGAAGATGATAAACTTAGTGCTTGTTGATAGGCAACCCAATATTTAGCTTTTCTTCATCTAATTTATGTTTTCAATTTATTTTTTTTAGGACATATTGAATAAGTTGGACGGAGAGCCCAAATTCTCAAACGCATGTGCTAGATCAAAAATATACTGAGTCGGGTGTATTCTTTCATGTTCTTTATTACATCCTTTATTTTTTCTTCTTCATTGAAGACAATGTCAATTAAGTTGCGGGGAAGAATAACAAAATTTTTAAAATTTTTTAAGTCCTCAAAAAAGTTTGTATTTAGTATTTAGACATCTAATTATGCTTAAGAATCGAATTAAACTAAGCATTTTTAAAAGAAAATTGATTCATAGATCAGAGAATCTTTGAGATATTGAGGAATCAAGTATTAAGAAAATCTAATAAAGAGTTAAATTTAGAACATAAAAAGTTTTTTTTTTGAGCATTTCTAATTTTTTCTACTAATCAAAGAAAAGTCTACTTTTATGAGCTTATGTAGGGTAACTATACATTTTTTCATATAAAAAATTAAATAAAATAGTTTCTAAGTACTTCTCATTGAGTAATCTGACCTCTTTGCCTAAGCAAGCATTGAGTTTCACATCAAAAGATGGGAAGGGCAAAGAAGCTCATTGTAAAGCTAGTCTTAACTCATAGCCTATTTGATTCGAGCTAGTAAGTTCGAAGGGTATTCTATAACTAGTGTTCTAAAGCCAAGTAGTTTGGGAGTCATTGGCCCAAGACTCGCAATATAGATCAAATAGAAAGCTTAAGAAATTAAGACACTCAATAGTGGTACAATTTAAAAAAATAAAAAAAAAATATTAGTTTTCCACCAAGTAACCAGATCTCGTTGACCAAGCAAGCAATGATATTCACATCAAAAAGAGGACAATATAAAAATAAAAATTAATAAATGAAGGACAGCAGTAGCGATGCACTTGCTTATATGAAAATTTAGATAATTCAAAGATAAAGATAGGATAATTTAGAAAAAATTTAAAAAAATTTAATGTTCTTTACTTAATTTTTTTTATTGATAAGTATTAATATCCCAATGATATACCATACTTATACTCTACTGAATATCAATGGCCATTTTAAAAACTACTTAGAAAAAATTCAAAACTCTAAAGTAAAAAGATATTTAAAAATAAATTCTTTCTTTACTTGAGGATGAGCAAAGCTTATGTTGGAGGGTGTGATAAGTACCATAAATTTATCAAAAAAAGTATTAATTTATTAATTAATTTATATTAATTTTTAAAAATTAATGATCAATTTATATATATTTTTGAGAAATTTATATTTTTATTAATTTAAAAACTAATTAAAAAAATAAAAATAAAAAAATAAAATTTTATAATAAATGGAAAGAGCTTATTTTTTTGATGATAATGAAATAAATTTTGTGCAAAACGAAGCTAAAGTAGAGAAGATATGAATTTCTAAAGAAATAAAATAAATAAAAATTAAATAAAAAATAACATACAGTTCAGTCGGCTCAAGCCGCCGTGCCATATCAGCCAGCATATCCAAATGCATCGAGTCAAGCTGAAAAAGCTAGCATGCCAAGCCAGCCACGCCAGCCGACTCAGCCGTGGAAGCCGTCAGTCGATCGATGATCCAGGCATAAACAGCCAGCTCAGTAGAAACTGACTAATCACGGAGCGACACGTGGTGGACCTAGACCCTTAAAGGGTCTATAGAAAATCTATTGTAGCTCATAGGATATTTTGAACTTTTCACTTGATGATAGGAGGCACTGATTCATTATGGTGTGCGGTGAAGCCGGTCCATATGGTCCATGGGAACAGTAATTACGTGATCAGACGAATCTGATTGATTGTGGTCAAGATAAAATGGTGGAGAAAATTTTCTACTTCAGACTTCATGCGGATCACCATCAGATGCTAGTGCTCACTTTTGACTCAGATCTAACAGTCCAGAATGCTTCCGACGGTGATCAAGACTCCAAATGAGCGATCAGCGATCAGATATTCTCCATTAACACGCAGTCAATGGTCAAAATTTAATCCGACCCAATCAAGATCGATACACATCCGATTTTGATGATTTTTGGTCCGTTGGATTTCTATTGAATAGTTAGATTTCACCTGACTTTAATGGAATTCATCCAAGGACTCCATTTAATCCAATTTTCACTCAGATTTCTTCATATTTTGACGATTAAAGACCTTCTTAGTCCTCCTAGCTCTATAAATAAGACCCCAGACTTCCAAAATTCATAATCTTCAATCAAGGTGAAGCTTTGGTATAGGCTAGAGCCAGGCTTTGGATTAGAGGCTGTTTCAAAATAATGGGTGTCAAGAAGAAGAGCTAGGCTTCTACACCATCTTTCTACCGATACCGATCCAAGATTAGAGATTAGCCTATTTAATTTTTTTTCTTTTTTATGTATTTAAATTATAAATTTTTAATTAATGTAATATTTATTTTTATACTCTTTAATTTCATACTCTTTATTTTATTATAATTTAATTTTTATACTTTAATTATTGCTTTCTATTTTATTGCAAGTAGATGCTAAGATCTAATTAGTAGATCTTAGTACCAAGTTTAAATTTTTGCACCTTTTAATTTTTACTTTTTATTTTCTGACTTTACTTTTGATTTCAAAACTCTTTTCTTTTCTTTTTCTTTTGTAAAATCAAGTATTTCAAATCTAAAGACACTATCTTCCCTATGGATTCAATCCGACTCACTACTATCTATATATTTTTAATTATTTTAAGAAGTCAGTTTAAACTGATAAACATGGTGTCTTAACGACAACATCGCGCTCTTATCAGGCCCTAGGACAATAGAGTCAAATCATCTTCGATCAAGGGACGGTGATGGTATAGGATAAAGACATGCTTGGGATTGATGATTGCTTCAAGATAGACAATGTCGAGAGGAAGAGTGGGTCTTCTACATCATCTCAATGCTAACGCCAATTCGAGATCTAGATCAACACTAGTTTTTTATTTTTTTCTTATCTTTTTAGTTTAGTAGATGATTAGTTTTGAGTCTACGGTGTGGAGACACCGGAGGGAGAGTAAAGGTACTCGTTAGAGAACAAAGGCACTGAGCGTGACCACCTCGAGTAGTTATTAGGAAGTCTACCTTCTCATCAATGACTAACTCGATGCTGTAGTGGTGTGTCTGGTTCTTTGACCTAAGGTGCATCGGCGGTTCATCTTGAGGGTGTTATAGTTTTACTATACCATAACTCGATCTCCTAGCCATACAGAATCCTGAGGTGTATGTTGGCTATAAGCATGTTCATTGTAGGAACTGATTGCATCAAGAAGGAATCTATCTACCTCGATGGTAAGAGGAGCACCCTATGATGATCATGAGAATCAAGTCCAGAAGCCCATGACCATGGCAGAGTAAATAATAGAAAGAGTTTCTATTTAGGTTTTCACATCGGACTTGAATCGAATGATTATCATATGATAGAGACTGGGGTTTGATGAGTTCACCTAAACCCTAATCTGATCGGGGCTCAAGATAGAAGAACTGAATCACACAGGTAGCTACACCAAGAGGTTCGTATTCAGCTCTGATGGGTTGCCACCATATACTGCTAGGTGTCACTGGTGGATTTTGGGAGCAATTAGAATGATTTAGATGATCGATCATTCTAGCTGTTCGAATCAGAAGAGTTCTGATCCATCGAAGGAGTTTCGATGATGTCGATGATAGAGACACATAAATATTCCAATTACATAAGAACTGAACCTAACTAGGTCACACAAACAAGGGTTTAAATTTGGTGATCATCAATTGGACTGATCCAATTCAATTGATCTGAATGAGATTCAATTAGGTTCAAGAAAATCGTGCTAGCACTCGATTGAACCTAACGTTCTTCTTTTACTAGCATAAATAGTTGTTCTTACTAAGCCAAAAGAGTTTGTGCTCATTTAAAGGCCTTCACCTGGTCTGACTGAAGCCTGTCCAGGTCAGAAAAGGGTTGTCTTATTTTATATGATAATACCTGCTATTTTTGGTCACCTGCTATTTCTCATCCTTTGACTTTGGTCAAAAGTTAACCTTTGACTGGTCAAATGTTAACCATTGATACTTTGACTTCTATCCATGTGTTACACACCTATTGGAGAGCTGGTGGGGGCTTGTCCCCCTTCCAGAACCTGGCAAGGAGGAGGGCGCACGCCACCCTTGGCATATGTCCAAGCTGGAGGCGCCCAGGAGTCCCTGTTGGATAGGGACTCCATCTCCTTTTTGGATTTCGATTAGACTTCTCCTAAGAACCAAGTTTGACTGGTCTTAGGCACCATCTAAGAAAGAATCCAAGGGACTCTATTCCCATCAATCAGATTTAGATCTGATTTCGCAAAGGGTTGTAATTGGTTGCGAAGAAGAGGAGTTGGATCACGCATAGTCTATAAATAAGACCCTGCACCCAACTTAAGGAGAATCTAAAATCAATTGAAAATCCCATGCTCCAAGGCTGCCTTTCCTCTTCTCCTCCATGCCAAGTCCATCTTCTCCCTCTCCTCTCCATGCCCAAAGGAGTTTGGGATCCAAGTTGGTGCAATCCAGATGAGAGAAAGGCGACAAAAAGCTAGAAGGCTGCGCTGCTGCAAAGGACAACTGCAGATCTTCGAAAGGTATTTTGAAGATCCTCCAAATCAAATTCAGATCAAATTTTTGGAGATGTGATAGAGAAGAGGATCTTCGATCCAGTCTGAGTGGATACCGATAGAGGCCAAGCACTTGCGTGGCTAGATCCAGAACCTTTCCCTGCTTACAGGATCATCAATGGATAATAGGATTACCCTACATTAAGATTAATTTAATTTAATTTAATTTATCTAGATTTTATTTTAATTATTAAAATAATTAATATCAGATCCAAAATATCTCAGATCTGATCTAAATCAAAGAGAAAAAATTTTGAAATATATCTCTTGATCGGATCAGATCTGAACGAACCTAGTCTGGGAAATCAAGATTTTTCTTCAGGTAAAGGTGTAGTCCTATGATAATCATGAGATCGAGTCCTAAAGTTCATAGCCATGATAATGTGAAATAATGGAAAAAAGTTTCTATTAAAGGTTTCACATCAAACTTAAATCTTATAATTCATTCATATGACAAGTATTGGGTCTGACAAGTTCAGCTTAACCTAGATCCTATTATGACACATGATGGAAGAACCCAATCACATAGTTGGCTATACTGAGAGTTTCATATTTGATTCTGATAGACTGCCACCACATACTACTAGGTGTCATTGTGGATTTTGAGATTAATTAAAATTATTTTGATGATCAATGATTCTAATTGGATGAATCAAAAGAGTTTTGAGCTATCAAAAAAAATTTTGATGATATCGATGATAGAGATTGTGAGATGTCTGATTACTTTACAGAACTGAACCTAACTAGATCACACAGACAAGAATTTAGGTCTAGATGTCATTAATTGGGCTAACAAAGTCTGATTGATTTATATTAGATCCAATCAGGTTCAAGAAAATCATGCTAACACACGATTGGACCTGACTTTCTCCTTCTACGAACTTTTCGATTGGTCTGGACTCAGTCAAATATGATTTGGCTAGTTTAGAAACTCTATATAAATTTGTCCTGATCTGATTGGAACTTGTCCTTGTTAGATCAGGGCTTATCCTAATCCCATGTGGTGAGAATTAGGACAAGGGTCTTTTTACCCAATCTTTATAGGAAAGAAGGTAGGGGGCATGCACCCCCTAGAGTTTACCATAGGGCACATGCCCCTAGATGATTTTCGTGGAGAGAAAGAGGATGCACGCCCCCTCTTGGCATGTGCCCTTAGTGGATATACTTGGGAGATTTGAATTAGAGTTTGAAAAGTTCAAAACTCTAGGGAGATAATTCTCTGCACCCACTCCACCTTATTAGATAAGGTGGCACCACTTTTCCTTAGGTTTTGTGTGACAAAAATGAAGAGAAAATCTGAAGTTGGCATGATAATTAAAAGGAGTCCTTCTGCTTGTTGGCTTTGATCCATTCAAAGTTAGGAAGCTATGGGACTCTAGGGTTTAGTCTGTAAATAGACATGCTGGCCAAAGGGTTTGGCCATCTATTAGCTCACGCCCCCATTCTACCTCTTCCTATATCTTTCATGCCTTCTCTCCTCCTCCTCTCCCACTTCTCCATGCCTAAGAGTTGGGTGGATCAGCAGCCAAGGGTCGAAGTGCTGCTACTGCGAAGACTACGCCAATAATTTTCGAATTATGAGATGATAGTACTGTTACCGGAGATTGGATCGAAGGTGCACTAGAGATGTTCTAGATCTGATCTTTTCATATTATATTCAGAAGGAGAGGACCTCCAGATCTAACCCAAGTGAATGCTGGTAGAGGCTAGGCACATGCGTTGCTCAAGTTAGAACCTCGGACAACATCAGATCATCGTTGTGTGTGAACTGTTCACCCAATTAGGATAATTCGATGTCATAAATTTTTATTTTTTTGTATTTTAATTTTAGATCAATCTAATTAGATCTAAGAATTTTTAGATCTGATTAGATCAGTAGCATAAAAATTTTTAAAATTTAACTGCACGACCTGATCCGATCAGACCAATCCTATGGCACTAGTTTTTTCTTCAACTGGTATCAGAGCTAGGTTTGTAGTTCTAGATCTAGATTAGATTAGATCTGAACATTAATTATGATGTGATCATATTATTTTCTATTATTATATATTTTATAATCAGATCTGATGCATAAGATATATGTTTTAATTTTGATATATGAGATGTATGCAAAGCATGTGTAGATTAGATCAGTAGTCGTATATATGATATATGTGCTAGATCTGATTATTTTGTAGCATAATTTAATTTTCTATTTGAGGTATTCCTTTTGGCCATCTAGTCATAAGAGTAAGAAGGGTTTAAAGGTCCTCGCTTTTCATTTAATGGGATGCTTTTATGGCGTGTAGGGGTGTTGCGCATTTATCCTTAATCATAAAAGTAAAACTTACTTTTCTGCAAAGCCCTAGATCCAGAAATCCTAGGATCTAAATGCATGCTTTATTTTTCTAAACCCTGTTAGACTTAATTAAAAATTAAGTTATGAAACTAATTAGATCAAAAAATTGAGAATTTTTGGATCTAGGACACCTTTGTAAAACATGGGTTCAGGGTATGGATAGCTTGATTAGGTCTAGCTTGAGTAGTTAATCAAACCAAATCAAGAGTTAGTGAGGGGGGATCATGAGTACTTGATAAAAGCATGATATTGTCATTAATACATCATATTTATCATGTTAATTCTATCTTCTTAAAATAATTAAAAATACATAAAAAGTAGCAAGTCGGGTCAAATTCATAGGAAAGGCAGTACTTTAGTTTTAAAATCATTGACTTTTATGAAAAAAAAAGATTTTTAAAAATAAAATTGAAGTCAGAAAGTAAAAATTTAAAATTGCAATAAAAATAAATAGTAGAAATTGAAATAGTGCAGGAAAATAACTTGGTACTAAGATCTATTATTTAGATCTTAGCATTTACTTGTAATAAAAATAAATTTATAATAAAAATAAAGAGCATGAAATTTAAAGAGTTAAAAAATAAATTTTGTATTAATTAAAATTTAATTCAAAATTTAAATACGTGAAACTAAAAAGATAAGAAAAAAATAAAAACTAGTGTTGATCTAGATCTCGAATTGGCGTTAGCATTGAGATGATGTAGAAGACCCACTCTTCCTCTCGACATTGTCTATCTTGAAGCAATCATCAATCCCAAGCATGTCTTTA
>QRFJ01002060.1:0-18739 GCA_006176705.1 Cocos nucifera | reverse complement strand
TGTTGGGGATAAATCCCGCTCCTGCCGAAGCCCTAGCCCGATGCTCGGCCCAATGCAACCAGTAGCCGCTGAAGAGCTTTAGCGCCAGGCGCCAGGCCGAGCCCCTACCACGGCCGAACTGCCTAGAGGCCGAACTCCCCTGCACCAAGGTCCGGGCCGAACTGCCTAGAGGCCGAACTCCCCTGCGCCAAGGTCCGGGCCGAACTACCTAGCTGCCGAACTCCCCAGCGCCAGGCTCCGGGCCGAACTCCCACCGCCAGCCGAACTTCCTGACGGCCGAGCTCCTTGGACTCCAAGCGGCAGGACTTCTTCGGGAGACGGACTCCTCCCAGACGCCCGTTCGGCCACCCGAGCTCCTCCCGGGTTTTCCTTTCGGACCGACTCCAGGCGAGCCCAGGCGGCCGAACCCCTTCGGACCGACTCCAGGCGGTCGAACTCCTCGGCAATCGTCCCTCGGCCGAACTCTACAGATGGCCGACCCTTCAGCCAGCCGAGCTCCTCCCGGGTTTCCCCTTCGGCCGAACTCTGTTACAAGTCCGAACTCCTCTGGACGAACTGTCGCCTGCAGCAAGACCGGACGGCGCCTTCCTCTCCGTACCGGACTCCATGCGGCCCACGACTCGCCAGTATGGCTCCCACGATCCACCGGACGACGCCTTCCTCTCCGTACCGGACTCCATGCGGCCCACGACGTGCCAGTATGGCTCCCACGATCCACCGGACGATGCCGTCCTCTCCGTACCGAACTCCATGCTGCCCGACGACTCTCTGCCAGACGGCATGGCCGTCACCATCAACTAAGCTCCGCTATAAAAGGGACCCCTCCAGATACGCCAACTAAGGCTAAGCTCTCTGAACTCTCGACTCTCTAAGCTCTCCTCCTCATCTCTAAGCTCCGGAACTCATTCCGAGCACTCCATTACTGTTGGCCGGAAACTAACTTGACCGTCGGAGGGTCCTGCCGGAGCCACCACCCCACCGGTTCCGGACGGGACTTCGTTTTGCAGGTCCCCGGCGGCGACCTCAGCGGCCTCGATTTCCGGCGACCTCCGGCGACGACGGATTTCTGCACCAACAGATTGGCGCTAGAAGGAAGGGCCTGAACCTTCGAGGTTCCCTTGTTCTTAAAGGAGTGCTCGGCGACCCTTCTCTTCCCTCTCCAGAGATCTTCCTTTTCTCTTTCGAAGAGAAAATGCCACCCAGGAGAGCTTCCGCACGGCGTCGGTGGCCTCCGCGACCCGATCCCGTCCAGGCCCGTCTGTTCCTGCTTCAGCCCCGGCGGCCTAGGTTCCACCTGCACCCGCGGTGGATGTGAAGCAGTTCGGCCTGCTTGTCCGACAGATCCGTGGCCTCACGGAGGCGTTGCAGGCTATACAGCAGCCTCCGGTGGCGACTCCACCAGCAAGCCCGCCATGAGGGCGCGAGGAATCAGCCTTAAGGAAGAGCCCAATCGCCCCTAAGAGAGAAACGGAGAGCAGAAGTTCCCCCGCTGAAGCGGAATGAAGTTCGGCGCGAGGAAGGCCGAACCCACCCATGAGCCCGTCATCGAGGAAGCTCCGACAAAGAAGTATGAAGTCCTCCCGCGGAAGCTTCCGCGGGAAAGCGGAACGAAGTTCGGCGCAAGTAAGGCCGAACTCACGCTCCAGTATGTCCCCCAAAGGAACCGCCTACAAAGTGTTCACCGGAGGCGGAACGAAGTTCGGGCAAGAAAAGCCGAGCTCCCCTCGAGCTCGTCCGAACTCGTCCGAACAAGAGCAGCAGGAAGTTCTCCCACGGCGGGTCTCGTGGGAAAGAGGAATGAAGTTCGGCTCGAAGAAAAGCCGAGCTCCCCCAAGGCTCATCATCAAGGCGAAATGAAGTTCGGCACCGGCAAGGACGGAACGAAGTTCTCCCACGCCTGAAGTTCGGCATAAAGGAGGCCGAACTTCGCAGCAGATCACCCAAGTGAAGTTCGGCCGTGCTCGAGACCGCCCCAGGGCGATCGAGGCCGAACTCCCCGACAAAGAAGCATGAAGTTCTCCCACGGAAAGTTTCGCGGGAAAGCGGAATGAAGCTCCACGCAAGCGAAGCCCGAACTTCTCGAGCTCACCGCAAAGGAAGCCCCGACAGAAGGGCGCGAAGAAATCCTCCTCCCGAAAGATTCCGCAGCTACGACCCGCTCCTCTAACTCGAATCCTCGACCCGCTCCTCTAACTCGAATCCTCGGCAAAGTTAAGAGCCAGCCGCCAAGACCTGAAGGACTACGGCCTCTCCAAACGTGCGCGATCAAGGAGAAGATCGGCTATAGGCGCTGCCGTAACTGGAAAAGACAAGAAGGTCGGCCGCCCGCGGCGTCATCAACGCCACCCCGGGGAGGAGCTAGGAGCTAGCTACATCGGTGATTGTCGTCCCCAGCGACAAAGTCAAGAGAAGCATGGTCCAAATTATGAAGGCCGGCATGAGATAGAGGAGGTCGTCTGGACGGGACTTGCTGCCGAGGGAAGCTCCGAGGAACAACGCCCCGTCGACCCCTCAAACGAGAATGCGCTGATCCGCGATTTTCCTTCGGTAAAATTCTCCCCTCTGCATAATATTATTTCTGGATGCGAAAACTATGCGATGACAGGAGAGCAGCAGTCAATAATCGCCGCGTTAGGAACAGGAGGAGAACCTCGTCCTAACGCGAGCAAAAGCTCGGCGCAGGAGATAAGATCTCCCCCGACGGCAGCCTCGGCTCAGGAGATAAGATCTCCCCCGAGGGAAGCTCGTCCCAAATTGGGAAGGTCCGTACGAAGTGGTAGAGGTCATCCGACCTGGAACCTATCGCCTAAAGGAGCTCTCCGGAGGACTAGCGCTTCCCCGACCTTGGAACTCAGAAAACCTGAGAATGTACTACCAGTAGTTTCCCTCAATAAAACCCTCGTTGCTCGACACTAAGATCTCTCCCTGGGAAAAAGCGAGCGGAAATGTCCCGTTAGGAATAGGAGGAGAGCCTCGTCCTGACATGAGCGAAGTCGAAGGCCCCGTTCACGAAGGACGGGATGGGGGGAGAAGCTCGGACGACGGTCCGGATGTGCCCCCACAGCCCGTTAGGAACAGGAGGAGAACCTCGTCCTAGCGTGAGCAAAGTCGAAGGCCCCGTTCACGAAGGACGGGATGGGGGGAGAAGCTCGGACGACGGTCCGGATGTGCCCCCACAGCCCGTTAGGAACAGGAGGAGAACCTCATCCTAGCGTGAGCAAAGTCGAAGGCCCCGTTCACGAAGGACGGGATGGGGGGAGAAGCTCGGACGACGGTCCGGATGTGCCCCCACAGCCCGTTAGGAACAGGAGGAGAACCTCGTCCTAGCGTGAGCAAAGTCGAAGGCCCCGTTCACGAAGGACGGGATGGGGGGAGAAGCTCGGACGACGGTCCGGATGTGCCCCCACAGCCCGTTAGGAACAGGAGGAGAACCTCATCCTAGCGTGAGCAAAGTCGAAGGCCCCGTTCACAAAGGACGGGATGGGGGGAGAAGCTCGGACGACGGTCCGAATGTACCCCCACAGCCCGTTAGGAACAGGAGGAGAACCTCGTCCTGACGTGAGCAAAGTCGAAGGCCCCGTTCATGAAGGACGGGATGGGGGGAGAAGCTCGGACGACGGTCCGAATGTGCCCCCACAGCCCGTTAGGAATAGGAGGAGAACCTCGTCCTGACGTGAGCAAAGTCGAAGGCCCCGTTCATGAAGGACGGGATGGGGGGAGAAGCTCGGACGACGGTCCGAATGTGCCCCCACAGCCCGTTAGGAACAGGAGGAGAACCTCGTCCTAACGTGAGCAAGGTCCAAGGCCGAGCCCCAGAGTCTACGGCAAGCTTCGCTGCAGAAGACGAGGTCTCCTTCGGACCTCAGCTTCAACTTCGGTGTCAGCATCAGCGGGAGACGAGATCTCCCCCAAGCGATCGTAACCTTGACTGCAAGAGAGGAGGTCTCCCCCGAATCGACTTCGGTTGATGAAGGCAATGTCAACTCCGACCCTGACCACGGGGGGCGACATTGACTCCGGCCTCAACATCAGCTTCACCAATTTTGGCTGGAAACGAGTCCCACTTCAACTCCAAACATCGACTAGAGACAAGGTCTCCCCCGGGCCCCGGTTTCAACTTCGACGTCAACATTGGCTGGCGACGAGACCTACACCCGAGCTTCAGCTGCAGCGAGCACGGGGCCTGGAAGAAGACTTCGGCAGTCGCTCTTCCTGCACTCCCTTCCTTCGAGCTTCGAACTTGGGAGTGGGGGGGCAAGTGTTGGGGATAAATCCCGCTCCCGCCGAAGTCTAGCCCGATGCTCGGCCCAATGCAACCAGTAGCCGCTGAAGAGCTTTAGCGCCAGGCGCCAGGCCGAGCCCCTACCACGGCCGAACTGCCTAGAGGCCGAACTCCCCTGCACCAAGGTCCGGGCCGAACTGCCTAGAGGCCGAACTCCCCTGCGCCAAGGTCCGGGCCGAACTACCTAGCTGCCGAACTCCCCAGCGCCAGGCTCCGGGCCGAACTCCCACCGCCAGCCGAACTTCCTGACGGCCGAGCTCCTTGGACTCCAAGCGGCAGGACTTCTTCGGGAGACGGACTCCTCCCAGACGCCCGTTCGGCCACCCGAGCTCCTCCCGGGTTTTCCTTTCGGACCGACTCCAGGCGAGCCCAGGCGGCCGAACCCCTTCGGACCGACTCCAGGCGGTCGAACTCCTCGGCAATCGTCCCTCGGCCGAACTCTACAGATGGCCGACCCTTCAGCCAGCCGAGCTCCTCCCGGGTTTCCCCTTCGGCCGAACTCTGTTACAAGTCCGAACTCCTCTGGACGAACTGTCGCCTGCAGCAAGACCGGACGGCGCCTTCCTCTCCGTACCGGACTCCATGCGGCCCACGACTCGCCAGTATGGCTCCCACGATCCACCGGACGACGCCTTCCTCTCCGTACCGGACTCCATGCGGCCCACGACGTGCCAGTATGGCTCCCACGATCCACCGGACGATGCCGTCCTCTCCGTACCGAACTCCATGCTGCCCGACGACTCTCTGCCAGACGGCATGGCCGTCACCATCAACTAAGCTCCGCTATAAAGGGACCCCTCCAGATACGCCAAGGCTAAGCTCTCTGATCTCTAAGCTCTTCTCCTCTTCTCTAAGCTCTGAAACTCATTCCGAGCACTCCATTACTATTGGCCAGAGCTGACTTGAGCATCGGAGGGTCCTGCCGGAGCCACCCCCCACCGGCTCCGGACGGGACTTTGTTTTGTAGGTCCCCGACGGCGACCTCGGTGGCCTCGACTCCAGCGACCTCCGGCGACGACCAGTTTCTGCACCAACAGGTGTAAATGGATCTTCAAGAGAAAAATTGGTGGAGATGGGAATGTGGAGACATTCAAGGCTAGATTAGTGGCAAAAGGTTATAATCAACACGAAGGCATTTACTATCAGGATACCTTTTTGCTAGTAGCTATGCTAAAATGCATTTGCACATTGCTTGCTATTGTAGCCTATTTTAATTATGAAATATGGCAAATAAACGTGAAAACGACATTCATAAATGGATATCTTGAGAAAGATATCTATATGGAATAGCTGCTAGGTTTTACATCCAGTGATGATGATCACAAGGTATGCGAGCTGCAAAGATCCATATATGGACTTAAGCAAGCATCTCGGAGCTGGAACACTCGTTTCAATGATGTGATCAAAATAGTTTGGTTTCATCAAAAATGAAGAGGAACCATGTGTTCTTCAAAAAGGTCAGTGGGAGCGCTGTTGTCTTCCTCGTATTGTACGTGGATGACATCCTCCTTATTGGGAATGATATTCCCATGTTGACCATCAGTCAAAATGTGGTTGTCCAAGGAATTCTCCATGAAAGACCTAGGTGAAGCATCCTTTATTCTAGGAATTAAGGTCTATAGGGATAGACCGAATAGGATGCTAGGACTTTCACAGAAGATGTACATAGAGGAAGTACTAAAGAGGTTTAGTATGGAAAACTCTAAGAGGGGATTAATACCCTTCAGACATGGTATTCATCTTTCCAAGAAGATGTGCCCTAGCACACCTGAGGAAATAGAACGCATGAGCAAGATCCCTTATGCTTCTGCAATAGGGAGCCTCATGTATGCCATGCTATGTACACGACCTGATATAGCCCATGCTGTGAGTGTCACAAGCAGATATCAGTCAAATCCAGGTGAAGAACACTGGACTTCTGTGAAATGTATCCTTAAGTACTTGAGAAGAACTAAGGATATGATGTTGGTCTTTGGTAATGGAGAACTCCAAGTCCAGGGATACACAGACTCGGATTTCATGTCCGATATAGATGATCGAAAGTCGACATCTGGGAGTCTGTTTGTGTGCAATGGTGGTGCTGTCAGCTGGAAGAGTTCCAAGCAAACGGTGATAGCAGATTCCACCATGGAAGCAGAATATATCGCTGCATCAGAGGCTGCGAAGGAAGCATTCTGGTATAAGAAGTTTGCTGCATGAAATTGGAAGTAATGCCATCAGATGCCATTCCTCTGTACTGCGACAACAATGGCGCCATAGCCCTTGCTAAGGAGCCGAGGTCTCACCAGAAATCCAAGCACATTGAGCGGCGATACCACCTCATCCGCGATTACCTCGAGAAGGGTTACGTCGAGGTCAAGAGAGTCAACTCCGCAGATAATGTGGCAGACCCACTTACAAAGCCGTTGGGCCAGCAGAAGATCGAAGCCCACCTTGAGAAGATGGGACTTAGACTTGTAGCCAATTGGCTTTAGGACAAGTGGGAGATTGTTAGATATATGTGCCCTAGAAGCCAGAATTGGCTGACACTTGTAATACACTTCTAGGGGCAAAATTATAATTTTGACTATAAATAATAAAATGGGATTATTTTCTATCACATATGTGTATTTAGTGTCTGTGATACATCCTTTGAGTTAATGGTAATGATAATTCATATTTTCAAGAGTTGAAAATTTAAGACATGAATAATCATTATTAACTCATAAAATGCTCCGACCATAGGATCATCACGAGGATGGTGATTGATCCGGAAGGTTGGTGTACAATCGCTTCTCTTTAGTAGATGAGTCTTGAGTCTACGGTGTGGAGACACCGGAGCGAGAGTACAGGTACTCGTTAGAGAACGAGGGCACTGAGCGTGACCACCTCGAGTAGTCATTAGGAAGTCTACCTTCTCGTCAATGACTGACTCGATGCTGCAGTAGTGTGTCTGGTTCTTTGACCTGAGGTGCATCGGCAGTTCACCTTGAGGGTGTTATAGTTTGACTACACCATTACTCGGATCTCCTAGCCATATGGAACCCTGAGGTGTATGTTGGCTATAGCATGTTCATTGTAGGAACTGGATTGCATCAAGATGGAATCTATCTACCTCGGTGGTAGAGGAGCAGCCCTATGATGATCATGAGAATCAAGTCCAGAAGCCCATGGCCATGGCAGAGAGTGAAATAATAGAAAGAGTTTCTATTTAAGATTTTCACATTCGGACTTGAATCGAATGATTACATCATATGACAGAAACTAGGGTTTGACGAGTTCACCTTAACCCTAATCTGATCGGGGCTCAAGATAGAAGAACTTAATCACACAAGGTAGCTGCACCAAGAGGTTCGCATTTTCAGCTCTGATGGGTTGCCACCATATACTGCTAGGTGTCACTGGTGGATTTTGGGAGCAATTAGAATGATTTAGATGATCGATCATTCTAGCTGTTCGAATCAGAAGAGTTCTGATCCATCGAAAGGAGTTTCGATGATGTCGATGATAGAGATCATGACATATCCCATTACCATACAGAACTGAACCTAACTGGGTCACACAAACAAGGGTTTGAATCTGGATGATCATCAATTGAACTGATCCAGTTCAATTGATTTGAATGAGATTCAATTAGGTTCAAGAAAATCGTGCTAGCACATCGATTGAAGCCTAACGTTCTTCTTTTACTATCATAAAAAGTTATCTCGACTGAGCCAAATGAGTTTGTGCTCACTCAGATACCTTTACTTTACCTGGTCTGACTGGAGCTTGTCCAAGTCAGAAAAGGGTTGTCTTAATTTATGAGATAAATTTGAGACAACACCTGCCATTTTCTATCACCTGCTAATTCTTGTACTTTGACTTGGTCAAATGTTGACCTTTGACCCTTGGACATCTGCCCATGTGTCATGCACTTATTGGAGAGTAGATAGGGGCTTGTCCCCTCTCTAGAAATTGGAAAGAAGGGGGTGCACGCCTAGGATGGCATGCAGCCCATGGATAGGGATGCTGGAGTCCCATACAGATGGGACTCCAGGTTGCTTCTTGGTTTCTACTTAGGTGGCCCTTGGGTATCTACTTTGACCAATCTTAGGCGCCATCTAAGAATGAACCTATGGGTCTCTCATCTAATTGGATCAGGTGATGTCATCCCACCAATCAGATTTAGATCTGATTGCACGAAGCAATGTGATTGGCCAGGGTGATGCAGCACTGCATGGCGCAGCAGAGTCTATAAAAGACCCTATCTACGCCCACTTTTGAGAACTCCTCTTCCAAGCCACACCCCAAGGCTGCCCCTCTCCTTTCTCTATGCCACCATCTGACCCTCTCTCTCCTCTCTATGCCCAATGAAGTTGGGCCTTCAGATTAGTGCGAGTCAGTCAAGAAAAGGCTGATGAAAAAGGAAGAAGGCAGCACTACTGCAGAGACGATGGGTGATCTTCAGAAGAAGTTTTGAAGATTCTCCAAATCAGATCCAGATCTAATTTTTGGAAAAAAAAAAAAGAGAAGGAGGAGATCTCCAGATCCAGCCCGAGTGGATACCGGTAGAGGCTAGGCGCTTGCATGGCTAATCCAGAACCTCAGGGCTTCGGCAGGATCATCAATGGATAATCAAATTATCCAGAATCAAAGTAAAATTAATTTAATTTTATTTTCTCAATTATCAAATCATAAATCAGATCTGAAAAGTGTCAGATCTAATCTAGATCTAAGGGTGATTTTTGAAATATGCCTCTCGATCCAATCAGATCTAAACGAACCTGACCCCAAGAAATTAGGATTTTCCTTCAGCACAACCCTACTTTTTGGTATGGCATGGAGAGGGCACACGTCCTCCTAGGCATGCACCCAAAGTGGATAGGTTTTGACTTGGTCAAATTGTGGATAGGTTTTGACTTGGTCAAATTTTAGATTTGACCAGTCAAAGAGTTTGATAGAGATCAAATTTTAAGAGAGAAGGAAGAATCCATTGGGCACCAAACTTTCTTTTCTTCTTCTTACCTATTTTGTATGGTATTATATGGAATATTTGGGATGGCAAATATGATGGGAGTTGGCATGAAAAATTTATCAAGAAATCAGAGACAAATCAAGCAAATGGTTGCTTGATTGATTGGAACACTGAGGTGGTGCAGGGCTCTATTTAAGAGACCGTGCGCCCTAGGGTTTCATATGGCTTTATGCTCAATGCCGCAAGCCCTGTAGGTAGCCATCCTCTCCCTTCTACACATGCCTCCTCTTCTTCTTCTCCATGCCCAATGGTTGGGCCAAGGTCCCAAGAGAAGGTCCAAAGGAATTGGCACAAAGGTTTCAAGGAAAGAGATGACGTTTGTGAGATGAACGCGCTGCCTTCATCAATTGATTTAAAGACTTTACAAATTAGATTTAGATTTAATTTTTGGCAATCAGATCTAGAAGAAGAGCACCCCTAGATCTAGCTTGAGTGGACTCTGCTAGAGGCCAGGCACGTGCATGGCTTGATCCAGAACCCCAAGCTTTAGTAGATCATCGATGGGTAATCAGATTACCCAATTAGGTATAAAGTTCATATCTAATTTAATTTTTATTTTTAGATTTAATATTAAATTATTAAAATTAGATAGGAGAACTCTCTAATCTAATTAGACTTTATAAAAAAAAATTTGAAATATTTTCTATAGATCTAGTCAGATCAAACCGATCCTGTGATAGGAAAAGTAGTTTTTCCTTCAACTGGTATCAGAGCTGCATTAGCAGCTTCTCAGATCTATTTTAGATCTAATTTTTTTATGATCTATGATCTAATATTAAAAATTTTAGATATCACATCATATATGATTAGATCTGAAATCAAAATGATTAAAAAATTTTAGATTCGTACCAATCTTGCATGAGATGGAAATCTAGACTAGGTTTAGAATTATTCTGTGTAGTCTAGTGCTAATTTTCCTTTTGATATGATTAATTTTTTTTTAGATCTTTATGCCTCTATTTTTAGATGTTATAAATGTTATAATTAGATCTAAAAATAAAAAAATAAAATTTTTAATTTTTATATGAGATATGAATGAAGCATGCCTAGACTAGTTGTAGAATAGTTCTATGATTAATCTAGAATAGATTTTATTTTGATATGATCAATATAAAATTTATTTTTTAGATATTATATGTGATGTATCAGATTTGAAAGCATACATTTAGGATTTAATGATTAATACATGAGATGTATATAGAACATGCATGTTTAGATCTATAACTTTATATGAGATATATGTTGTAGATTTATTATTTTGTAGTGCAGTAATTATTTTTGATTAAGGCGTCACCCTTGGCCGTCCAGTCATAAGAGCAAAGTAGGGTGTAAAAGCTCTCTTCTTCTATTTGATAGGATGCTTTTATGACATTTAGGAATGCTGCGCGTTCGTCCTTAATCAGAAATCGAAAATTTACTTTTCTGCAAAATCCTAGATCCTAAAATCTTAGGATTTTTTTGCATGTTTCTAGTTATGAACCCAAACTTAATTAAGAATTAAGATTATAAAACTAATTAGACCTAAAATTATAAATTTTAAGATCTAGAACACTTTCATAAATTTGGGTTCGGGCTTGGGTAGCTCAATTAGGTCTAGTGGTTAATCAAATCGAATCAAGAGTTGATTAGGTGGGACCAAAGAAAGCTTAGATTTGACCAGCCTAATAGGATTAAGTTTGGATCAAGGTTGAATCACATTGAGATATGACTCGATCAAGTCAAGACTTGATTTAGCTTTGCAGTTCAAACCTGGATTGTAAGCTAATCTAATTAATTCTGATTTGATAATTTGATGTCTAAGGTAAGTTTGGCAGATACGATCGACTAATTTTTTAATTAGGAGCTACTTGATCTGAATGCATTCTTGTTGAGTTAATGACATATCCCTTCCACCGATCTCACTTATCTGACCATTTATGTTGATCCAGTTCTGATTAAAGGTGGCTAATAATTCGAGCCAACCCATGCCACTAGGTTAGTCATAGTTATTATGACTATGTCAAGTCTAGTTTAAAGAGACCTAAATCAAATCTTTCTAAGAAAATATTAAGTCTAAAATCTTTCTGAAGGAAAAATCCTATTTTTCGATACAGGATTGTTAAGATCTAATTAGATCTGAAAAAATATTTCAAATAATTTTTTTTCTCAGATCATAATCAGATCTGAGACCTCTCGGATCTGATCCTTTAAGATCTAATATTAAAATCAAAAATAAAATTAAATCTAATTTAATTTGATACCTTGTATTTGGATAATCAAATTATCCTGTGATGATTCTAGTCTATTTTGAGGTTCTAAAAGGAGCCATGCAAGCACCTGGCCTCTACCACTATCCACTCGAGCAAGATCTAAAGGTCTTTCCCTTCTGAATTTATTCTTCAAAAACTAGATCTGAATCTAACCTTGAAGTTCTTCAAAATTCTTTTGAAGAGGTAGCAGTCATCTTTTTCAGCAGTGCTGTCTTCTTCCTAATCTAGGCGCCTTTCTTCCTTGGATCGCACTTGAACCTATGCCTAACTCCTTAGGCATGGAGAGGAGAGAGAGCGGATCAGAAGATGGCATGAAATATATGTGGGTAGCCTTGCAGCATAGAGAATGGGAGAAGCACACAAACCCTAGGTGCAGATAGGGTTAAAATAGATCCTACTACACCTTGCAGTGCCACATCATCCCGGCCAATCAGAGGCCTTCATTCAATCAGATCTAAATCTAATTGGTGGGATGATGTCATCTGATCCAATTAGATGAGAGCCTCTCTGAAATCCACATGGGTGGCACCTAAACTAGATAAACCTAATCTATTTGGTGCCTAGGTGTTTAAACCTATCAAAACACCTTGGAGTCCCATCTGTATGGGGCTCCATCTCTTATCCACATGGGGCACATGCCTATGGTGGTGTGCACACTCTCTCTTGCATCATTTAGTAGGGGGACAATTGCTCCAGATGCTCTCCTTTAGGTGCATGACACATGGCCCCATGTCCAGATGTCCATGGTCGATAGTTGACTTATGTCCAAAAATAGAAATTAGTAGGTGACAAGAATTAGTAGGTATTGTCTTAAATCTATCTAATAAATTAAGATAGCCCTTTTCTTGATCTGGACAAGCTTCAGTCAAACTAAGACATGATTTTTGAGTGAGCCCAAATAAATTTGGCTCGATCGAGATGAACCTAAGTGATTATAAAAAGGAGAATGTTAGGCTCAATCATATGCTAGCATGATTTTTTTGAACCTAATCGGATCTAATCCAAATCAATTGAACTTGGTTAGTCCAATTGATGACATTCAGACCCAAATCCTTTTTTGTGTGATCCAGTTAGGTTCAATTTCGTATGGTAATGAGACATGTCGCAATCTCTATCATCAACATCATCAAAACATCTTTTGATGGATCAGAACTTTTCTGATTCATACAATTAGAATGATTGATTATCTAAATTATTCTAATTGCTTTCAAACTCCACCAATGATACTTAGCAGTATATGGTAGCAATCCATCAGAACTGAAAGTGAACCTCTTGGTGCAGCTACCTGTGTGATTGGATTCCTCTATCTTGAGCCCTGACTAGATTAGGATTAAGGTGAACTCATCAAACCAAATATCAGTCATATGAATTAATCATTTGATTCAAGTCCTATGTGAAATCCTAATAGAAACTCTTTCTATCAATAGTTGACCTATGTCCAAAAATAGGAATTAGCAGGTGACAGGAATTAGTAGGTGTTGTCTTAAATCCATCTAATAAATTAAGACAACCCTTTTCTTGATCTGGAGAAGCTCCAGTCAAACTAAGACAAGGTTTTTGAGTGAGCCCAAATAAATTTGGCTCGATCGAGATGAACCTAAGTGATTACAAAAAGAAGAATGTTAGGCTCAATCATGTGCTAGCATAATTTTCTTGAACCTAATTCGAAACTAATCCAAATCAATTAAACTTGGTTAGTCAATTGATGATCATCTAGATCCAAACCTCTTATTTGTATAATCTAGTTAGGTTCAGTTTCGTATGGTAATGGAGATATGTCATGATCTCTATCACCGACATCATTAAAACACCTTTTGATGGATCAGAACTTTTCTGATTCGATACAATTAGAATGATCGATCATCTAAATCATTCTAATTGCTTTCAAAATCCACCAGTGACACCTTAGCAGTATATGGATGGCAATCCATCAGAAGCTAAATGCGAACCTCTTGGTGCAGCTACCTGTGTGATTGGGTTCCTTTATCTTGAGCCCTAACTGCATTAGGGTTAAGGTGAACTCATCAAACCAAATATCAATCATATGAATTAATCATTTGATTCAAGTCCTATGTGAAATCCTAATAGAAACTCTATCATATTTCACACTACCATGGACATGGGCTTATGGACTCAATCTCATGATTATCATAGGGCTACTTCTCATCTACAAAGATAGATAGATCCCCTATTGGTGCAATCCAATTCTACAATGAACATGCTATAGCCAATATGCACCTCAAGATTCTAAATGGCTAGGAGACCGAGTTATGGTGTAGTCAAACTATAATATACTCAGGATGAATTGCCAATATACCTCAGGTCAAAGAACCAGACATATAACTATAGCATCAAGCTAGTCATCGATGACAAGGTAGACTCCCTTTTGACTGCTCAAGGTGGTCATGCTTATTATCTTTGTTCTCAACAAGTACTTGTACTCTCATTCTGGTGTCTCCACACTGTAAACTCAAGGCACATCTATCCTAAGAAACTGATCGTTTACCAATCTTTCGAATCAATCAACATTCTCATGATGATCCTACGATCAGAAGCAGTTTATGAGTTAATTATTATAACACATGCCTTAATTTCTCAATCCTTGAGAATATGTGTTATCATCTCCATTAACTCAATGGATGTATCATAGACACTTTAATACACAAAGGTGATAGAAGAATTAATCTTTTTATTAATTATTGATGTTGAAAACTATGAATGCTGGAAAGAGCTAGAGTTGGAGAAGATGAGGTCGCCGTCAGGACCAGCAAAATAAGTTCGGATCGGAGGTGAGGGTGGCTTTGATCAGATCCTCTGACGATCAAGTTAGCCCTTTGATCAATAGAAATGTAACACTCAGGAGAATTTTATCAAAATTTTTGGGCTTAGAGAGAAAAACATATCTAGAGAATCCTTTATATAGGTGGAGCTCATAATAAACTGATGGTGACATCCATAACTACCTATTAGTTGGCTGTTCGGGGCCACATGAAGTTTATTATGAAGGATGGTGTCTGTTGTCGCAACTTGCTAGGCTGTTGGAGATTAATAACTATAGTTCAATCATTTCCAAGGTTGTCCGTTGATTGACGGATATTTTTTGAGTTGGGAGTTGAACTAGTATACATGATGAGGTCCTTCTGCTAACTCTGGCTTGCACACCCAAGGTTCTTGACGTAGGAATGCCAAGATCCACCACTTATAGCAAGATACAGAAGTTAGTCTGAGGACAAACTCTACCGATCCGAGACTCTTGATGTGAGATCCAATTATAATGGTGAGATTTGGCTTGAAGGAGATCTGGTTGAAAAGAAGTTTGGCCAGCTTCAAGGTCAGCTGGGCTAGACTATGTAGGGATCAAATATTTAGCCAAATACTTAGCTAACTACTTAGGTGATTATTTTCACCATTCAAGTTTGTCTGGATGAGGTTCGAGATGTCCTTTGGGTTTTGCAGTTATCTAAAAGATCTGATAGTCAAAGCTAAGAAGATCGTGCAGCATGCGTGAGTTGAAAGTTGGCTATCCTAGAGTGAATTGGAGCCAAAATTCATATTGGTTGAAGTTCGATCATGATCGCCACCATCAGACAGGATCGCTCTGAGGTTGGGCATCTTGCTGAACTTCGACAGGAGTAGATTAATCACCAACACTAATCCTCCTAGTCTCGAGTTCGAAGTTTCAAAGAAGGGAGTACAAATGCAAGTGCTGAAGCTCTTTTCTAACTTCCTGCTTTTATGAGTTGGAGAATTTTGGCATTATTTGCATTGGCATCGAAGCTTCTTCAATACGAGATGAACCGAAAAGACAAGATTTCAAAATTTTTGTCAAAATGGTGCTCAGGATATGGCATCATTAAAGTTCTGCCAGTCGTATGCGCCAGTCATGATGAGTAGGACATGTGTCAGGCGAAGATTGGATGGAGAAGACCTATGATCATAACTTCCTTGGGCCTTCCTTGGTTATTTAAATTCCTCTTCCTCCTCCTTCCCCTTATTTCGACTGAGTCCTCTTCTCCTTTGCCTGGATTTTGCCTTCTTTCCATCCGAGAGTTTCAATTTTCTCCACCATTTCCTCTAGTCATAGATAGTTTCTTGACTGATTTTCTCTCCACCAGTTGTCTTCTTGCCTTCTCCAACCAATCTAGGTTTGTTCCCAAAGTACTTTTTGATCATTTTAAAGCTTTTCATTTCTTGACCCTTCGATTTCTTCAAAAAAATTTTGTCCCTTATTTCTTTTGATTTTCTAGATCTTTTTTGAGTTTAGTTTGATCTGTATGTTCACCGAAGAATCTTGCCCGACTTGTTTCGGGTGTTCGGCCAACCTGATCCCGATGGATCCAAACCCTAAGAAAATCGAGCCCATAGAAGCATCTCATCCTTCTTTTGTCCTTGACACTATTTCTTGCATACTTCATCCCGAAGAACTTTTCTTGATGTGGATTCAGTATAGGATACCCTTGGAATACGAGCTTGAACTTTTCAGACCAAGTGGTCGGTCCTGTTGTCCTCCACTGGATCATTTTTGCTTGTATGTCGAGGCTCTTCATGCTAGACTTTAACTTCTGATTCCTTCCTTCATTGTAGCCCTCTTCAGGTTCCAAAACATCTTCTTTGCCTCTATGGTGCCAAACTCTTTTAGGTTCATCATTGAATTTTTTTTTTTGTGTATCATGACTGAGGTCCAATCGATAATTTTTCTGTTCTGCAACTTTTTCACTTTCAAACACCATCCTACTACCATGGATTGGTGGTATATCTCCTTCCAGTTTGGCAAGAAGGGATTGCTTAAGGGGGCTCCTTCTTTCATTCATAACTGGAAAGAAAAATTTCTTTTCGTCTTATATTCCTTTTTAGAATTAGGGCTTCCTTTGTAGAGGGATTTGAGAGACTCAGTTCGCCAAGCTCCTGGGCAAGAAAAAGAAGATAGAGACTAGGCCAGCAAGCTAAAAGATTACTGAGCTCCTCCAATACCTAGTCTGCTGGATAATCAAATCCTATTTATGTTAGATGTATACCCTAGAAGCTAGATTGGCTAACACTTGTAATACACTTCTAGCGGCAATTTTATAATTTTAATTATAAAGTAATAAAAATATTATTTTCTATCATAATGTGTATTTAAAGTGTTTATGATACATCCTTTGAGCTAATGGTAATGATAATTTATATTTTCAAGAGTTAAAAATTTAAGACATGAATTATCATAATTAACTCATAAATTGCTCCTGACCGTAGGATCATCACGAGGATGGTGATCGATCTTGAAGATTGGTGTATGATCACTTTCTTAGAGTAGATGAATCTTGAGTCTATAATATGAGAATACCAAAACGAGAATAAAAATACTTCTTAGAGAATGAGGGCACTGAGCATGACCACCTCAAGCAGTTATAAGAAAGTCTACCTTCTCATCGATGACTGGCTTGATGCTCCAGTGGTGTATCTAGTTTTTTAACCTGAGATGCATTGACAGTTCATCTTGAGGGTATTATAGCTTGACTACACCATAACTCGATCTCCTAGCCATTCAAAATCCTGAGGTGTATGTTGGCTTTAGCATGTTCATTGTAGGAATTGGATTGCACCAATAAGAGATCTATTTACCCCGGTAGATGAGGAGTAGCACTATGATGATCATAAGATTGAGTCAATAAGCCCATGTCCATAGTAGTGTGAAGATAATAGAAAGAGTTTCTATTAGGATTTCACATCAGACTCGAATTGAATGATTAATTCATATGATGGATATTGGGTTTGATGAGTTCACCTTAACCCTAATCCTATCGGAGCTCAAGATAGCAGAACCCAATCACACAGGTAGCTAGACCGAGAGATTTATTTTTAGTTCTAATGGATTGCCACCATATACTGCTAGGTGTCACTGATGAATTTTGGAATCAATTAGAATGATCTTGATGATCGATCATTCTAATTGTATGAATTAAAAAAGTTCTGATCCATCAAAAGATATTTCGATGATATCGATGATAGAGATCGCAACATATCTCATTATCATATGGAACTGAACCTAATTGGATCACACAAATAAGGGTTTAGGTTTGGATGTGATCAATCAAGCTAACAAAGTTTAATTGATTTGAATTAGATCTAATTAGGTTGAAGGAAATCATGCTAGCACACAATTGAGCCTAACTTTCTCCTTCTATAGTCTTTCTGGTTCATCTTAGCTGAGCCAAAAAGTATTTGAGCTCACCAAAAAATCTGATATGGGTTAATCCTTATTTGATTGGAACTTATCCAGGTCAAAAAAGGATTGTCTTAATCCATCAGATGAAAATTAGACAACACCTACTATTTCCTATTGCCAGCTGGCATTTCCTGTCACTATCGGGACATGAGATGTCCCAATGTAGGAAAGAAGGGATAGGGGCATGTGCTCCCCTTGAACATCTCCTTGGGGGGCATGCCCACTTGGACTTCATGCACAAAATGTGCACATGCCCCTAGTTAGCATGCGCACATGGGAAAAAGAGATGGAGTCACATACACATGGGACTCCAGGGTTGCTTGATGGCTTTAAACTCTTGGGCGCCAAAGTGTTTCGGCCTATCCATCTAAGGTGCCACCTATGGAGGATTCTAGGGGACTCTTACTTGATTGGATCAGGTGACATCACTCCACCAATCAGATTAAGATCTGATTGAATTGAGCAGTATGATTGATCAAAGTAATGTGGCATTGCATGGTACAACAAGATCTATTTAAACCCTATCTGCACCTAGGGTTTTATTATTATGACAATCAACCTTGTCGCAAGGCTGCCCCTTCTCTATTCCATGCCTTCCTCTAGTCCTCTCTCTCCTCTCCATGCCCAAGAAGTTGGGAGAATCAAGTAAGGAAGATCCAAGTTTTGGCGCAAGGATTAAGAAGACATACGACATGTTCGTAAGATGAGCGCACTGCCTTCATCGCTTGTTTTGAAGGCTCTACAAATCAGATCCAGATTTAATTTTTGAAAATCAGATTTAGAAGGAGATTACATTCAGATCCTATCCAAGTGAACTCCAGTAGAGGCCAGGTGCTTGCATGGCTACATCTAGAACCCCAGGCTTCAGCAACTCATCGATAGGATAAAAGCAGTTTACCCTAAAGGTAATAATAGTTGTTTGTATTTTATTTTTATATTAGTTTTTAATATCAGACCTATAGGATTAGATCTGAGAACTCTTAGATTTGAAATCTCTCTGCTTT